>VZTM01042107.1:0-24388 GCA_013400555.1 Jacana jacana
GAGGTCTCCCCTCAGCATCCTCTTTGGCAAAGTAAACAGTCTTGCACAGCAAAAGACAGCTACTACCAGGAGAGTTCTGTGAGATATGCCTGCTGCACAGAGGCTAAGGATGCTCAAGTCAAATCTTTCCTGTAGGTTAGGCACTGAAATCCTTAGACACGCCCTATAATGCACTCAGTCTCTGAAGTATTTCCTTCTATACGTCATGACAGCTACTCATGAGTACTAAGTCAAAGCTTTCTGAAATCAGTGGGGATGAAAAAATCTTTTTATACTAGCGTTATTAAGTTCTGCAAAATCTAGCCATCACTTTTAAAGCCCTAAAAGATTTCCATACTTAAGCTTGCATTGTAACTGGGTACTTGAAGAGCATTCCCAAACTGAACATAGAGGAAGTCTTTCCTGTAACAAGAACTCACAAACAGTTTCATAACAAGGAAACTGCTGTCCTCATATGTCTGGCATCACTGGACAAGTTTTTAAATACAAAGAATCATAGAAACCTAAGGTTGGAAAGGATCTACAAGATCATCTAGTTCAACTGTCCTCCTGTCACCAATACTACCGACTAAGCTACAAGCTACTAAATCATGCCTTGTAGCACCTCGTCCAGAAGCTTCTTGAAGAGCAGCAATGAGTGAGTCCTGAGCAGGAGCATTCCAGCTCATGCTTTGTTATACTCTAAGGCAGCACCCCGGGAAACTTAATCGCCTAAAATGCTGCTGGTCCTCTCTCCCTGATCCATCCAACCTTGCAGGCTCACAATTCATGCAGGCAGTTGGTAGGCTGCCATTTTCCATATAGTCAGGCTTGTGTAAGTTACAGAGGTTGTGGTCCTAAATTTCCCCCTCTAGTCATGTGGCTCCACACCCATCCTTGAGGCAGTTAGTCACATTTATATAACTGGGTAGTGAGTTTCTTTAGCCAGATAGTTGCCTGAAAACTAAATCCTAGTTTTAAAAAGCAATTAACTTGCAACTGGATCCACATTTTGAGAGATCAACTCCTGGCAGCACCACAAGAGAGAGGAATGTGCAAGACATATTGCCTAGGGCAGGAAAGAAGAGAGCAGATTCACAAAATCTCAATACATATCAGCCTGCCCCGTGCATTTTGAAACAAACCAGAAGTGAAGTCTATAAAAAAGGATAAAGCAAACAGCGGGTTTTTCTGAAACTTTGGAGTTTTCTACTTCAAATTAATAATTGAATTGTCATGAGTCCCCAAGTACTTTTGATCAATTGTAAATATATTTTCCATTAAAATCTCACTCCATTACATTTTGCCTGCCTGTAGTTAGCAGGCATACATCAATGTCTAATCATAATACATTTGCTAAACCCCGCTTTTTAGAGAAAAGTAATATTAAATTTACAGAGGTGGTGCACCTTTTGCCATCAGCTGAACAAAGCGTACTGATAAGCAATATTTTAAAACTTTCAAAAAGATAAATAATTTAATTGGTATATATTTTATGGCTAACAACTTCTATAATTTATAAAAAGCAGTCTATAATAAACACAGCTATTACTGTTGCAGGGAATTGGCAGAATAAAGACATAAATTTGTTGAGAGGAAGAAAAGCTGAAGAAGTACGGCGGATGTATGCAGGTAAAAAAAATACCATGTGAAAAACAGAAGCCTTGGGAAGCACACCACAGAGTTTGCAGTTGGGAGCATGAACTGTAAAGATTAATACAGACATGGTACTAAGAAAGACAATCCCATTTTTTGTTCTCATTCCCCTTCCCAGGAACAATTCCACGTTTGAAAACCCATTTGCCAGTGAAAAGAGTTAGAATCACTTAATTCTCTGGCCTCCACTTTTCCATTGTTTTGAAGAACATATTTCAATAAATATGAAAAACTTGACATGAAAACTGGAAACCAGAATTGTAAGCAGCTCAGACAGTGACAGGGAAGACGGGGACAGGAGGGAGGTCCTGTCTTTACCAATACCTTCAGACCCATGACAGCTTTTGGCTAATCATATTTTATTCCTGTATCTATGCTCATGTATTTAAAGACATTTGACATTTGGCGTTTGACAGCAGTTTTGGCATTGACATGGAGAAAGACATGAGTCTGAATCTTGCCATATTTTCAGGCTAGCAGTCAGTTTTCATGTCCCTATGAGCCATTCACTTGGTAGGAGTGACTGGCAGAAGACAGGGACTGCCAAAAGGAGGGAACCCACAGAGGCAGTTTACATGCAGGAAGTAACAGCATATCCTTGCCCCCTGCCATCCCTCCATTTGAGGTGATGGGGCTGAGCTGGTAGCTGAGAGCCAGGAGGAGCTTTGTTCTTCAAAGGTACTCACTCATTTTTATGAGCGCATATGCTAATACAGGAACTCACGTTCGATACGAATAGTATTGGGCAATATGAATTTACCCAGTCCTGTTTCTACTTGAAAGAGCACTTAGATTTGTGCTAAGGAAACATCCTCCCCACTCTCATTTCTGTTTTCAAGAGTCTAGCTAGCAGGAAGATATCTATTGCCTCACCTCCTGGATTTGACTTATAGCTTTTGATGTGTAGTTCCTTGGCTACACTTATTATTTGATTTTAATTACATTGGTGTGCTCCATAATTATATGCCAATTATTTTCTTTGATAGTTACCACTGAAACAAACAAGTGAAGGAATACATTTTAGAGCTGTGGATTAGTCTTTTGTGATATTTAAAATTCTACAACATTAACCACATTGGGTTTACATTATAATAACATTACATCATTTATGATATATGGAAACAGAGTATTAATTACAAGGAGTACAGCATGTTACTACAGAACAGCTATACTGATATCAGGATGGTTATCAATCACTGCATTATAAACCACAACTACTTTTTAATACTAAGATGCCTTTAATAGTCTAAACCAGCAGGTCTCCTAATATGTGGTATTTGTCCTGACAGGGAGCAAGTATGATAATGTTGGTAGAGCATTATGAAGATCTGTAAATTAATGACTATTTACAGCTGGATCTTGCAGCATTTAAAAGCATTCTTTGTGCTGACTTTTCTGTGAAGAGACTTGCCAGTTGGTGGCCAGTTGTGACGCAGCACCCCTAAACCAAGAAATACTTTCCAGGAGAGTCACTTGTGAACCATGGCTCACAGGTGAAAAACAAACTGAGATCCCTTGTGGTGCAAGCTATGACTTATGTCGTTACCATGGTGCTCTCAAATGCCTCCTGCAACAGATCAGCTTAAAGTAAAACAAGTCCTCTAATGAGCAAACTTTGGCACCTAACTGAAGCCAAGCTTTGCCAGCTTTGGGTGAGCAATTTCTTAAGGAAAGCATTACTTTAAAACAGGAGAGAATAAGAGAGAAACAAAGCTTTCCATAGGCGTCTTTGAGAAGCAAAGAGGTCATGGAGCTCTCATATACACAGCAGTCCCTAGACTTTCACAGAGGAATGTATGTCTTGAACATTGTAACTTCACATAGGCAAGCCAGGTTGCAGAAGATTGCTGTGGAGGTACAGTAGTGAGTATACAGAGGCCAGAGATAGATGGTCAGGTCAAGCACTGGTCAAGTGAAGCAGTTGCTATCTATTATCCAGTGAACTTGCAGAGACTTGTGACAAGCCAGAGGTGTAGGGTACCACAGGGTATCAACTTGTCCTGCAAAAGCCAAAAGCCTGAAAGTACACCTACATAACAAAGAATATCATATGAAAATTCCTGTTCCACAGCTGAGAGTGTGGACAATGAAAGGGAGCAGTATTTGTCTTGATCAGCTGTCACTGAACAGGGTTCAGTGGCAGCTGAATACGTGTAAACCTTAAGAGACAAGCAAAGAATGATTATTCAAAGCCTGTAAAAGAAGACACGGAATATGAGGGTTGATGAAAGACCAGAAACACCAGTGATTTTCAAGACAGACATAAAGGTATTACAACTTAGAAATGAGTGAGAATAATAGGAGGTGATTAAGGCAAGAGAGGGATAGAAACAATTACACAGAAATTCAGAGAGGCTAAAGATGACCTACAGAACTTGCACTGGAGGTGAAACTTTGTTTCAAAAGATTATGAAAGGCAAGTAATCCTTTACATCCTGTGGCCAGTTTCTATGGAGCAGAGTTAGGACTCTGAGTGACATGCAGAAATTTCCAAAGCATAGGATGGACACAGATTTCTTTTTTTCCCCCATTTGGATTAAGGAAAAATAACAGTAGTCAGAACTAGCACTTTGGAGGTGCCAGCTTGGAGTTTTGCTTAAACATTTACAAGACCTTGAATATATTTTGTATCTCTGAGATGCTAATTTGTCTTTGTATTATTAAATTACTCTGATTAAGTCATGACTGAGTTTGGTGAATACATAGACAAAGGCTGTAGGCAAATTGCCTGTCTTCTACCTGGTAAATTGATACCATGACTAAGGGAAATGCACTGTGCTCCATTGGAAGAGAAAGGTGTTGGTATTTTTCCAGTATACCCAGTGGTGACACTAGCCTACAGAAAGTAATGGCCACATCCACATTTTCAAAAGTGATGCCTTCCTGTTCTGCCTAGAAAGGTTGCTCTTTCCAAAGATAAGAAGGAATACCACTCTACATAGCTTCATTTTTTCCCTGAACTACGACTAGGTCATTCTCTCTCAAATACACTTTGTTCATTTGCTTTACTGCTAGACATCTCATGAAATTCCAAGGTCATCTACCTAATTCCACCTGAAGAATGTCCTTGAAAGTATAGGTCTCAATCCTTGTAGTGAATTCAATAATATGCTAAATTTATTACACAGATCAATAAATTGAAGGGAGAAGCCACCGGTGACTCATGAATTAATTCTTAGATGATAGAGCTTGAGTGTGATGCCAAACCAAACTTAATCACTATTTCTATTAGCCAAAAAAAATAAAAATTCCATGCACCTCCTCAAAATAAAGAATTTTGTCCATTTTGTTTCTTGTCATTAAATAATTGTTACTTTAATGCTAACCTCAAAGAACTGCACAGAAATTAAATTCTAGTTCTTACATAATTATTTCTTTGGCCAAACACCACGAACATATATCTGTACACATAAGGGAGACTTACTAGTGTTCACAGAATTATCAGCCGTCCTTATCAAGAAGATACAGAGGTTATATATATATATGTATATAAATGGTAACTTTTCCATGCTGTGCATGGGGATTTGCTCACTTAACTCCTATTAATATTAGCAGGAACCATGCAGCCTGATGCCACTACTTTTTTTACTAGTTACACTATTCAGGCAAAAACAATTGCTGATCTGGAATAACAGAAAAGAACACATATAGTTTGGAATTATTTGCCTTGTCCTATGATTCAAAAGACCTTACAATGAATAGTAAAACAACTTCTAGCTGAAACCAATCTGATTACAACCTCCTGGATGGCTTATGTATCACAGATTCCTTTTTTTCAGGACATAAGCATGGTTAATATACAGAACCAACCACAGCATGAGCAAGCTGTATCTGAAGGTCTTTTCTCCTGCAGAAGTCCCAATCTATGGTATGTTAAATGCTTATCATGCTAAGCCCCTTTGAGGGACAGTCTTGCTACAGTATGCAGCCTTGGAGATTAGGCCACACTGGAGAGAGGGAAGTGACCTTGGGTATTCCAGAGCCACATGGGTCCCACCTTCACCTACATAAATCTGTTGGGTCATCAATGAAGGGAGAAAAGAACTTTTGTGAGCAGCTCCCTGAACACTTCACAACATTGTAACATTGCAGATGCCATCATGGTGGCTATGAATTCTGACAGTATATTGGGATTTTTTTTCTCAAAAATGGAAAAAATAAATGCAAATCCTCCAGATTGAAAAGACAGCCTTTTGAAACTATTTTTAAAACATGAAAAGCTGCAGTGTTCCCAAGTGCTATACATCCAACAGTTACCACTGCTAAGAGGAACTAAATGCTCAACATTTTTAAAATTAGGAACAACATTGAGAAGCTGCTGTTTAGGTATCATCAAACATATTCACCCTTACAATAAATTAAAATACAAGAGACCTTCAAAAACCTTGCATGGTGTCATATTTCCTCTGTTTCCCTTTAAATCTGGGGAAGTGTGGCTGGAGAGCTGCCTGGCAGAAAAGGACCTGGGGGTGCTGGTCGACAGGCGGCTGAACATGAGCCAGCAGTGTGCCCAGGTGGCCAAGAAGGCCAAGGGCATCCTGGCTTGCATAAAGAATAGTGTGACCAGCAGAAGTAGGGAGGTGATTGTCCCCCTGTACTCAGCACTGGTGAGACCGCACCTTGAGTATTGTGTCCAGTTCTGGGCACCTCAGCACAAGAGAGATATCGAGGTGCTGGAGCGAGTGCAGAGGAGGGCAACAAAGCTGGTGAGAGGCCTGGAGAACAAGGCTTATGAGGATCAATTGAGGGAGTTGGGGTTGTTTANAAATAACTGTCACTCTTCAAATCCATTCATTAAAATCAGATGATGCAGACCGAGCCTCAATCCTTTTCACTGAAAAAGTGAAATAGAAGTGAGATAGATAGCATTTGGTTCTACAGTGCTACCTCTGGTGATACAAACAGGTGGAGTTCTCAGGTGCTTATGGAGTTTACACAACAGCTTTGTGCCAGACATGAAATAGACAGAAAAACTGTAGAAGACTTGTTCAAGTGTTTCCAGTGGTCAAAAGAGATCCTTTGACAGCAGGAAAATAACAGAGCATACCCTAGCTACAGAAGATATAGATAACTCTATTCACCATCAGCACAGTCCAAATTTAAACAAAAAATTGTCAACTCCCATAGAGACCTGGCACATGGAGAAGTGAGCCACATTCTTCATTTCTCCCTCCATTTTATCTAAATCTAAATCTAAATCTTAATCCGAATCTCAATATAAATATAAATAAGTTTAAATATCTTTAGATTTTGTTGTCTTGCAGCAGAAGTGGGACTAATCTTTCCCTCTATGACAGCTTCCTGCCACTAAATCTGTGCTCATCCACACAAACTGCTACTTAGTTGGTGAAGCTACCTAGAAGTTAAGGTCTAGAAAGGATTTAAGAAATAGTTTGTATTAAAGCGGAAGGGAAGATTATTTTTTTTTTTTTCCTTTAAAAGACACTTCCACTATCCATACTAACAGCTTAAACATTAATCCAGTTTTCAGTATAAAATGTGCCCCTTTGATATGGAAAATAACATTTTAAAATGTATGCACCATAAAAAGGTCTAGTTGTTCTGGACAATTCCTTCCCTATAGTGTCTCTCTTCTGAAGAAATATGTTTGCCTGTCTAGCCATAATGGCATGACCAACCAAACTTTTCATAACTTAAATTTGGGCAGAATGACACACACATCAATTAGAGCCATCAGTAAAGCAAGACAACTTTAAAAGAGTCCAAAACATATAAAAAGAACCCTACAAGTCTGAGTCATTTTTCATGTTACCTTTCCTAAAGAACAGCAAATTACACCCCCTCACTCTGCATGTACACGAACAGTTGCTTTTTCCCCATAAGACAGTTCTGTCCTTCTTCAAAGATTAATTTCCATAGTCATATACCCCACAGCCTTTTCTCTGCTGGAATCTGTTCCTGAATCTGAGATGGCAGATGCTGGTGGATACCACTTCATGGCATTCCCTTGGTACAGGTGCCAGTGTACCTTTAATTAGTTGGTTGAGGGGGAAGAGGGGCCTGGTTGGTTGTTCTAGGCGTTTTATTTCCTTTTTATATTTTTTGCAGGGTTTTTTATTCTCTTTCTCTCCCTGACATTCCAGTTTAAATTTCTAACCTCTTCTCTATCCTCTCCCTCACCTAAGCCATTAATTGTCCCTTTCATAAAAACAGACTGGATTTTGCTCTGCTTTCTGAGCTGAGAAAAATAAGTGACACTGGATTGATGCTTACTATGACAGTCCAGAAGCTCTGGATAGTCAAGATTTTTCCTAAGACCAGTTGCATCAGAGACCAAAACAGAAGTAGTAGAGGTGGAAGATCCCTTTCTAAGAAACCACGTATTGCTTCACTTGAAACTGTTCGTTTACCCTACAGTGAGAAGGCATGGCAGCTCTGATTTATTCTCCCTGGCTCTGGAAGAGAATGCTATCTCTGCTCACTGGAAGATGTGCCCCACTCTCCACTTCCACAGAGAAAGTGACTCAAGAACAAATCCTAGTCCCTGTTTTATCCATCAACACAGCAAAATTAATCTGTTTCTCGTTGTTGTTCTTGGTTCTTAGCTTCTGAGGGTCAGACAGAGTTTTCAGACAGAAATTGCTTTTAGATCTACCGCCATAAAGGCCAGAAAGCACAAAGGAAGAACAGAGCAGCAGTATCTTAGCTTGGGTCTTTTTAAACATAAAACATCCTAACAAACTGGGGGAGGTCCCAGCTGACTGATATCTAGCAAATGTGACCCCCATTCACAAGAAGGGTTGACAAATGATCTGGATGACTACAAGCCTGTCAGTCTGACCTCAGTGTCATGGAACAGGTAAACCTGAGTGCCATTATAAAGCGCATGAAGGACACCCAGGTGATCAGGCCCAGCCAGCATGGGGTCATGAGCGGCAGGACACGCTTAACAAACCTGATCTCCTACTACGACAAAGTGACCTACTTGGTAAATGAGGGAAAAACTGTGAATGTTGTTTACCTGGAATTTAGTCAGGTCTTTGCACAGACTCCCACATATCCTCCTGCAGAATCTGGCTGCCCGTGGTTTGGATGGGAGTACTCTCCATTGGGTTAAAAACTGGCTGGAGGGCTGGGCCCAGAGTGTGGTGATGAATGGAGTTAAATCCAGTTGGTGGGCAGTCACAAGTGGTGTCCCCCAGGGCTGGGTATTGGAGCCAGTTCTCTTTAACATCTTTATCAATGATCCGGACAAGGGGGTCCAGTGCACCCTCAGTAAGTTTGCCGAAGACACTAAACTAGGTGTGAGTGTCGACCTGCTTGAGAGTAGAAAGGCTTTGCAGAGAGATCTGGACAGGCTGGATCAATGGGCCAAGGTCAATGGGATGAGGTTCAATGAGACCAAGTGCTAGGTTCTGCACTTGGGTCACAACAACCCCATGCAACCTAATAGGCTTGGGGAAGAGTGTCTGGAGAGTTACCTGGCAGAAAAGGACCTGGGAGTGCTGTTCAACAGCTGGTTGAACGTTAGCCAGCAGCATGCTCAGGTGACCAAGAAGGCCACCAGCATCCTGGCCTGATTCAGGAACAGTGTGGTGAGTAGGACTCAGGAAGTGATTGTCCCCCTGTACTCGGCACTGGTGAGGCCCCATATCAAATACTGTGTACAGTTTTGGGCCTCTGACCACAAAAAAAAGACATTGAGGTGCTAGAGTGGGTCCAGAGAAGGGCAACGATACTGGTGAGGGGTCTGGAGAGTAAGCCTTATGAGGAGAGGCTGAGGGAGCTGTGCTTGTTCAGCCTCGAGAAGAGGAGGCTGAGGGGAGACTTTATCACTCTATACAACTACCTGAAAGGAAGAGAGGTGGGGGTCAGTCCCTTCTCTCAGGTAACAAGTGATAGGACAAGAGGAAATGGCTTCGAATTGCACCAGGGGAGGTTCAGATTGGATATCATGAAAATTTTTTACCCTGAAAGGGTTATTAAGCCTTGGAATGGGCTGCCCAAGGAGGTAGTTGAGGCACCATCCCCAGAGATGTTTAAAAGACAGGTTGACTTACTGCCCAGTGACATACTTTAGTGATCTGTCATTGTTTTTTGTCAGAGTTAGGTTGATAGTTGGACTAGATGATCTCAAAGGTCCCTTCCAACCTAGACAATCCTAAAATTCTAAAAGATGCATCAGGCAGCAGGTACTGCAGATGGGGCAGTCCTCCCCCAGCACCTGCAGAAGCTGCTTCCTTACCCCAATCAACAGTAGCAAGTTTTTAGTCCTTAAAGAGGTGAGAAAAGCAGATAATCCCAGGGCCAAAATCCCTATGCTATTTCACGTTTTCATGAATCTATGATTCAAGATGGACTGGCCTAAACAGCTTACAGAAGTTACCACTACTTCAGTCTCCAAGTCTCTTCTGCAATCCCTTCTAGTCACTGAAACGTCACCAGTGCAGTGCAGCATCCCCCAGGGCTTCCTTTGTCGCTCTTCACATTGTCTCCATGGATGTAATTTGCAGTTTAAAATTTCTACTGCAAACAAGACCACTGACAATTAAAAATTCTTTTCATGGATTCATCTGTGAACAAATCAAGTGGCTGATTTTTTTTTTACTTTCGTCCCCCTATCCTACCAGTGTTCAGTTTTCTTCCTAGCAGAGATGTATAAGCCATTTCTGTGGGCTTCTCATCAATCTGTCAGTTTGCAGAAGTGGAAGTAGCCCCTCCAGCAGGTGACAGAACTCAACACAGCACATGGTGAAATGGAGACACAAATTTGGGAGGCTATTTCCCATTTCTACCAGGCAAGTCTGAAAGAAACAGCATTGTGTAAGGATATATGTAAAAATAGGATGCTTCTTGCCCAGCTCCTATTTTAAATATCACCAGTATGCACACCCCAAAACTACCACCTTCTGAAATTCAAGATGCTGATGCCTCCTTTTCCCAACCTGTAGATGATTTATGAGATTTATCATTGATGGCCCAAGAGCTCTACATAAGTTATTCATAACATACAGGCCTGTTTTTCTACACTTCTTCAATTTTCTCTAATTCTTTTGGAAGCCATTTCGACTAAGGCACCTAATAGCTGAGCATTAAGTGTCTGGATCTTAATTAAAATACACAGAGTGGGTCTTTGTGGCCATTCATCTATTGAATTCACAACACAATCATTAAACAACAGGCTTCATAGTATGAACTTTTCAGCTTTGACAGGATAGCCATTCTACCTATTATCATCAATCATTATTTTAATACTGAATGAACCACACCTAATTCCTATGGGGCTACTCCAAAATCCTCTCTAAAATGGAGTCATAATTCTCTCTTAAATAGTTAATCAAGTTGCCAGTATTTTCATCACATCCACTTCATTACAAGTGAAAACCTTGCCTTGCCTGTTCAACTTCAATTTTATAAGAGCTGTGTATTACCTTTCAGCCCATATGAGTAACATGCAGGATCAGAACATGTTTTAGCTAATTAATGCTTCTGTAAATAGAGTCGTTGAAAAATATCCATCAATTATTTATATAATTGGTAGACTAAGAGGCCCCCAATGAAGTAATGCACTGTTCCAAGTGCTATACTAAGAGAGAGTGAAATACAAAGTCCGAAGATCTAGAGCACAAAAGACTCCCATCTGCTTCCAATACTATATTGCTTTGTATGCATTCTCATTGGCTTCAGGAGGCGTTCATTAGCATAGATAAAGGTCTTGAACTTATATTAAATTTCCTTATCCTTTTAAAATGAATGTTAGCTACTATTGAGCTTTCCTCCTCACTTTAGATGAATGAACATTCTGAGAGAACTAAAACATTCACACTGAGTACCTGCCAGATGTCACATAAACTAAGGGCATGAGATGTTTTTCTTGGAATTACCCACAAATCACGTTGATAGATTTTGAAAAAAGGCATCCTGTTTTCAGGCTCTTAATTGCTACTAAATTAAGCAATATCCATAACCTTTTAACTAGAAGTTAAAATATGTTATACAAAAAAAAAAAAAAAAGGTCTATGCAGATAAATTAACTCCTGGCTATTGAAATTTCACGTTTTCACCATCAAAATTATTAACATTAAAATAAGCTACATAGGATATAAAAGAGATGTTAGGGAATATAGCAGACCCAAGAAAACAACTCATATAGCAAGAACATTGATGGAGCTGCTCAGCAGCTTAGGTAGAGGTTGGGATAGAAGGAGGCAGAAAAAAGATAAAAAGGTCCTCTGCATTGAATCATTTACCATGATATTATTTTGGCTATTCTTGTCCTTTACAGCTGACAGAAGATAAAGCCTTCCCTCACTGGCAAATGGGGAATACCTTAGTGTGACAAATAGTGCAATTTAATTCCATAGACTTAATCTAACTGTAGCACTATAAACTTTGGTTCAGGTTGGGGAGTGGGGGGGTTTAGTCAGTTGGATGGTTGCTTGGGGGGTGGAGATGGTTTGGGTTTGGGGGGAGTTTAGGGAGGTTGGTTTGCTTGGTTGGCTTGGTTTTTAGTTTTGGATTGTTTGGCTTAAAAAAATAAATATCAAAAAACATGCCTTGAAATATCAAGCAGAAAAATCCAACCACAATCACTATCATCAGTAGTGTTGTTATCAAGAGTGTTAAGNTCTTATTCTATTCCTATTATGCTCTGCTGTAGATAATACTAATTGAATACAGTACCTGTTGCACTTGCAGTTATTAAAACAGCAGTACAATGCAAATTTAAATGAACTAGTCCTGCTCCACATTGGGTGAACCACAATAATCAGTTTCCTCAGGAACAAAATAAAATAAAACAAACAAAAAAAAATCAACCCCAAGGGCTGCCTGCAACATCAGTGGTATTTATTGAATCAAGGTGGAATATTTGAAGATATTCTTAAGGTGGCCCTATCTCGGGCAATTCTTTCTGTACCTGATGCAAAATTTGACTTGTGCCACTAATGCTAAATGTGTTTTATTTGGAGATGACTGTCATGGCTTTGGCTGCTANCTACTCCAAAATCCTCTCTAAAATGGAGTCATAATTCTCTCTTAAATAGTTAATCAAGTTGCCAGTATTTTCATCACATCCACTTCATTACAAGTGAAAACCTTGCCTTGCCTGTTCAACTTCAATTTTATAAGAGCTGTGTATTACCTTTCAGCCCATATGAGTAACATGCAGGATCAGAACATGTTTTAGCTAATTAATGCTTCTGTAAATAGAGTCGTTGAAAAATATCCATCAATTATTTATATAATTGGTAGACTAAGAGGCCCCCAATGAAGTAATGCACTGTTCCAAGTGCTATACTAAGAGAGAGTGAAATACAAAGTCCGAAGATCTAGAGCACAAAAGACTCCCATCTGCTTCCAATACTATATTGCTTTGTATGCATTCTCATTGGCTTCAGGAGGCGTTCATTAGCATAGATAAAGGTCTTGAACTTATATTAAATTTCCTTATCCTTTTAAAATGAATGTTAGCTACTATTGAGCTTTCCTCCTCACTTTAGATGAATGAACATTCTGAGAGAACTAAAACATTCACACTGAGTACCTGCCAGATGTCACATAAACTAAGGGCATGAGATGTTTTTCTTGGAATTACCCACAAATCACGTTGATAGATTTTGAAAAAAGGCATCCTGTTTTCAGGCTCTTAATTGCTACTAAATTAAGCAATATCCATAACCTTTTAACTAGAAGTTAAAATATGTTATACAAAAAAAAAAAAAAAAGGTCTATGCAGATAAATTAACTCCTGGCTATTGAAATTTCACGTTTTCACCATCAAAATTATTAACATTAAAATAAGCTACATAGGATATAAAAGAGATGTTAGGGAATATAGCAGACCCAAGAAAACAACTCATATAGCAAGAACATTGATGGAGCTGCTCAGCAGCTTAGGTAGAGGTTGGGATAGAAGGAGGCAGAAAAAAGATAAAAAGGTCCTCTGCATTGAATCATTTACCATGATATTATTTTGGCTATTCTTGTCCTTTACAGCTGACAGAAGATAAAGCCTTCCCTCACTGGCAAATGGGGAATACCTTAGTGTGACAAATAGTGCAATTTAATTCCATAGACTTAATCTAACTGTAGCACTATAAACTTTGGTTCAGGTTGGAGAGTGGGGGGGTTTAGTCAGTTGGATGGTTGCTTGGGGGGTGGAGATGGTTTGGGTTTGGGGGGAGTTTAGGGAGGTTGGTTTGCTTGGTTGGCTTGGTTTTTAGTTTTGGATTGTTTGGCTTAAAAAAATAAATATCAAAAAACATGCCTTGAAATATCAAGCAGAAAAATCCAACCACAATCACTATCATCAGTAGTGTTGTTATCAAGAGTGTTAAGTAGTAGGTACATTGAAGTAAGTAAGGCAGGCACATTGAGGACCTTAAGGAATTCCTTGCTTCAAAGTGTAGTGTAGCCAAAAGAGTTTAATGAGACAACCTTAAAACATGCAACCTCTAAAATTCAAATTAATTTAGATTCTTGAAGGGTTAATTTTATTTGGTTTTAAAATTTTCATCATCTTCCCCTTAAAAGATATTTTCATCTCCTAAATGCTATTTAGCAAAGTACATTTCATTTCCAACGTGCTCGAAAATGATCCTACTTTGTCAGAATGCCAACATGCATCTCCATTGCCTTCTTATTCTATTCCTATTATGCTCTGCTGTAGATAATACTAATTGAATACAGTACCTGTTGCACTTGCAGTTATTAAAACAGCAGTACAATGCAAATTTAAATGAACTAGTCCTGCTCCACATTGGGTGAACCACAATAATCAGTTTCCTCAGGAACAAAATAAAATAAAACAAACAAAAAAAAATCAACCCCAAGGGCTGCCTGCAACATCAGTGGTATTTATTGAATCAAGGTGGAATATTTGAAGATATTCTTAAGGTGGCCCTATCTCGGGCAATTCTTTCTGTACCTGATGCAAAATTTGACTTGTGCCACTAATGCTAAATGTGTTTTATTTGGAGATGACTGTCATGGCTTTGGCTGCTAGCTCACAGGGGTAAATGTAACCTGATGGCATTCCTTCACAGTTTACAAAGACATGCCAAAGAATCTGGGTTCTGGCATGAACAGCTTGGAAAAAGAGTTTTATTGTACTTTGAACTGTGTTACTTTGAAGAAGAGGAAACAAATCTTGCAAATGCTTAACTCTATGCAGAGTAGTGTAAGTGTTTACAGGTTCTGTATTAGTGGGGTCTGTACTAGTCACTATGTAATATTGTAAAATACATGGTAGTTAATTCTACGTACTCATGCAAGAGTTAACACCAGATTTATTTTATCTAACTTCATAGACTGATCAAACAGGCCAATTACAGATACAAACCATTTTTTTACTAATAGCAAACTATGCAACACAGTAGTTATGTGTTTCTATGCTGCTGTCATCAGATCTGAATAGGAATTTCCTCTTCCATCATATTCTATCTACCAAATATCACTCCCACATAACCCCAAATTATGGTAATTCAGATGTTTTCATGGGGACAGGCTATACAGGACAACCCGCATGTTTTGATTTGAAGATAACCAGCCAAAGAGCTCCTTAAATTGTCCTGCCACTTGTGGTCTCTAACACACTAACATCAATATCAAAACTTGACAATGGCAGTGTTTGTTATAACACATGGATTAATGCTATGGAAAAGGTATGACTTTACCAGCGAGCATGGTAAGAAGGTTGTAAAATCTCATAATGGCCACCCATCACTATGGATACTCAATGTCACATTTGAGAGGAAAAAAACTGGAGGGAAACAAAAATCCCAGAAAGGTTATATTAAGAGAGAACAAAGTTTCTTTGGAAAACAGCAATAACAAATGACAGAAAGTTCTAAGGAAGTTGAAAACTAGTCAAAAATTCTTTAACCCACAAATTTTAACTCTGTGGATATGGAGACAGGCCATATTGCCTATTTCCCACATATTCAAAAAAGAGTAATACTCCTCTCTCCACAGACAAATTATACATCTTCGTTTATTTTCCTATCTCTATTCCTTTATACAAATAATTGACAATACAAATGAGAAACGTGTTTGTCCCTAATTATTCAGCATATAAAAAACCTGTTAACATCCTGTCAACAAACTTATTAATGTCACGGAAATTCCCACATTTTCAATAAGATATTTGCAGAAAGAAAAAATTTTACATTGTTATGATGCTATCCTGTGTTCCTAGAGATGGACTTCCTGACATCTAAGTATTTTTAGCCTACAAAATCAGATTCTAGAAGAATTAAAATACCTTGTGTGCTTAGTAGACTGAGTAGCCCAATGCAAGATGCTGTGCTTAGTTCATTTAATCATACTTACGGTCTTTACACAGTAGAGTTAACTGAGATCATAGATCAAGCAACTTTCCAACCACAAGGTGACAGAAGCCCTTAGAAGTAAGTAATTAAATGCTGAATCAGCAGTATTACTCAGTGAATATATCCTTCATGATTCCTAGAGGACAATGGCTTGATCCCTTTTCTTGAGGGGCAGTGGGGGTTTCTTATTCAAGCAATGAGGTTAACAAGAATCTAACTACATAGGCTGTATCAAAGAAAAAAATTTCAGGTGTTCTAAGCCACCTAGAAAGGGCGGTACAGAGATGGTTATTGAAGCCCACAGACATAGCAGATACCCTTTTGCCCCCTTTCTATTGCTACTGCTTCTGATGCTGGTTCAGGAAAGAGATTGTGTTCAGGATATCTGATGGTCCTTAAAATAATATTTTTCTTTGCAAGACCATATGCAGGTGACATAAGGTAGAGAAACCAAAACCTGTTCTAACCCAAGAGTCCAAAAGTGGAATCCCTCTTACAGGAGCAGCGGACAACTGTTTTGAGTTACCTTTGCAGCCAGCCTTTTGAATAAGAAATCAGACTAATCTTAGGACCTGGGCCAGAACATATGGCAAGAGTGAGATACGCATTACAGAATATGCCTCAATTTCCAATAATGCTATGAAAAAGATCCACGTGTTATGCTAGCACTGAAACAAAACAAAACAAAACAAAAACCAAAAACCAAGCATGCATGTTCAGCATACACCACTAGAAATGTAGTAGTTGAAAGTCTGTTATACGCCAAAAATATAGCATGCTGTGATTAAGACTATTCTGAGTCTAATGAACCTATAGATACATATTTTTGCCAGGACTAAAATCAGAAGCTGTTCTCATATCTGT
This sequence comes from Jacana jacana, assembly GCA_013400555.1. Taxonomy (NCBI): domain Eukaryota; kingdom Metazoa; phylum Chordata; class Aves; order Charadriiformes; family Jacanidae; genus Jacana; species Jacana jacana. The sequence goes on from VZTM01042107.1 coordinate 16,791, forward strand.
TCACCATACGATTTTAATCAACATTTAAGGCCAGCTGTACCCTTCACATGGGTCTTATCAGAGTATTCAATTAAATTCACAGCAAGATAGCAGACAGCAGCCTCAGCATGTTTTAACAGCAGTTAAATAACAGGAGGAAATAAAACCAAAAAACAGTGAAATAAGAAAAAGAAAAGGAAGTAAATGCCACATGTCTTGGGCATGGAAGAAAAAGGATAATGTATAGTCCCTTCCAGTTTCTCAGGAAATTCTGGAGGGAAAAACACTCCCTTTTGATTAGACATCTTGTGTGTCAGGGGGTGGGGCAGGAATGACTACATATGTACACATAGGTACTTAGGGATAGGGACTGCATTTTTTTTTAATTTTCAAAATCAATTAATTTTTCCCATTAAAAAAATGGTGAACAAACAATCTCATCAGAACATTTACAAAAAGCCTTTTCCTCTTCTGAAGGAAAACTATGACAAAAAGTTTTTTCTTGGTCAGCAATCTATGACATAATTTGTTACTTTGTATATCATTTAAGACTGTGTGTCATCACTTGGAAGGGGCCCCAACCAGATTTAGGATCCAGGTGGAATTCAGGTAAGTAGTGAGTCGAATAATTAAATCCAAATCTCCGCCTAGACTTTTCATGTTCTGATGAAATTCAGAAATGAAAGAAGCCTCCAAAAACAACTGTTCTCATGGGTTTTGTGTAATTTGGTTATAAAAATCATAGCAGTAAGATAGTCATGTGTTGAACCTTATAGTCATGTGTGTTGAACTTTGAACCCAACACTTAGCATAAAAGAATCAGAATCCGAGATCACTTTCTGTTCAGTGCAAAGATGGCTCAGCCAGGCCATGCAGTGAAATACAGCCACCCACAACTCAGCAAACGGAGCAAGGAAAATGTTAAGTTTCAAAAGGGCTTTTGATTTCTTTCTAATCTTGCTAGTGATTTAACATGCATACACTATGCCAAATCAACTAGACTCCAATTTTCAGACACAACCTGCAATTTGGCCCACCTTTTGGAGGTGTTGACTGGTTGCAATGAAAGCAATTTAAGATGTAAGTTCTCAGCACATCTGAAAAGGAGACCTACGTTTCTTAAATTTGGTGTCTAAATCAATAGAGCACTCAAAACTAAAACCCAGGGGGGTATATCCCTTCAATGGATGTGAAGATCCATGGCTTTCAAAGAGGTCCAGTGGGATAGCACAGCACTCTGCACCAGTACAGGATTTGGAAGACCTGTGCTCAATAGACCGCAGCTCCAAGCTAATATGACCATAGTGCTTTCCAACATCGTGCACACATAGTGAGAATAAATACATTAAAGCTTGAGAGGTTCTCCTGTTGCAGCATAGGGGCTGTTCATTTTGTGGGTGGAATGACGAAAAGGACACAAAACTTCTGTATGGCTGGGAACTGAGTTATTCTGGGGAAATATGAGATGTCTTAACAGTGCCTTGTATTCCAGCAAAATATAGAGCCTTTCTTCATTTTAACAATATTAAAATGTAAACACATTTTTGGTAAGAAAAGTGTGTTCACTACATGTCATAAGTAAATTGAGATAAAGAAATATGTTTTCTATGAAAGTAAGACTAAAAATGTTGTTCAATAGTGCATTAAACAGAAGTAACAACTATGTATTTCCTAGGCAGTAATAACCAAGCAATACAGAAACATCTCTGCCATCTTATTCTTGGATTCATGCCATATTTTTGGCATAAAATAGTCTGTACAGCATATTTCTACAGGCCCCTAATTGCAGTTGCCACGGCAGCAGGATTTGACCCGGGGGTGTTCAGTACTGAACTGTTCAGCAGTAACAAACTGTCTTCAGGATTAGCTTCTCAAGCTGTCCATGAGACATACCTCCTACAAGTGCCATGGCTGAAGAGGTGACAGTGGGAAGCCAGTGGGGCTGTGTTAGAAGGAAAGCAGCATATATTCTTAGTTTTAAGCAGCAGCATATGTATGAATTGCCTGTGAATTACCATTAACACAGGGCAGAAATGAAAGCCCTAATGCATGGATGGAGCTGGGCTCCTTGCCAGCAGGGAGAGGAGGCAGCCTGGGTACCCAGTCACCACCAGGTTGCCCCACCAGTATGATCTGGCCATGGTTACATCCTGCATGTAACCACCTCCGACACCAAAGCGACAATTAGCTGTCGGGGCACCAAGTACCGTGTGTGAAGAACAACTCTTCCCCTCTTACCTCAGGGTCTTTCTCTATCTCCAGCCCTGCTTCCAACAGGTTGCGTTCATACTCCTCCCGCTGCAGCCGCTTCTCCTCCTCCAGGGCATCCAGTGGGCTGAGCTCAATCATCTCCACACCTGGCATCCCCAGCCGCTGTTGCAGGACATGCTGGCCACCATCCTGCTGCTGTGGGTCAGCACGGCCCTTCTCAGTCCCTCCATTCAAAACCAGGGCCAAGGAGGCAAATCTGTGAGTTGGCTCAGGCGAGGCCATGCCAGGCAGGTGCCGAGCCAGGCGTTTTCGGTAGTGGTAGGCTAACACATAGTCGACCTTTCTCTTGCTGTCCCTGAAATGCATGCCACTTGGGGATGCCTTGTCCATGGCCCCTCCTTGAGTCCCATCCAGGTAATTGTTTATAATCTGGGAGAGAAACACATCAGTCTCATCAACAAGAAAGCCAAAAACCCCAAGAAGGTGGCTGGCACAGAGTCAAAACTGGAGGCCAACCAGGGGTCAGCATGGTCTGCAACTGTTAAAGATAGCAGCATTATCCCAACACATGGGTTATCTGCCTATCTACCTGACAAGCTGGTATGGAGACATACACTGACATTGTCTTTGTTCTCCTGCATGTACATAGACCATGCAGGATAAGAGTCCAGAAAGCTGCCTGGCAGAAAAGGATCTGAGGCTGCTGATCAGCAGCTGGCTGAATATGAGTTGGCACTGTGCCCAGGTGACCAAGAAAGCCAACAGTGTCCTGGCCTTCATCAGGAATGGTGTGGTGAGAAGGACTAGGGAAGTGATTGTCCTGTATTCAGCACTGGTGAGGCCACATCTTGAATACTGTGTGCAGTTTTGGGCCCCTCACTACAAGAAAAACATTGAGATCCTGTAACAAGTCCAGAGAAGTGCAACAAAGTCAGTGAGGTATCTGGAGAGCAAGTCTTATGAGGAGGAGCTGAGGGAACTGGAATTGTTTAGCCTAGAGAAAAGAGGCTGAGGGGCAGTCTTCTCACTCTCTATGACTACCCAAATGGAGGCTGTATAGAGGTGGGGGTCGGTCTCTTCTCCCAAGTATCAGGCAACAGGACAAGATGAAATGACCCCAGGTTGCACCAGGGATGGCTTAGACTGCATTTTTGGAAAAAAAATATTCTTCACTAAAAGGATTATCCAACACCGGAATGGGCTGCCCAGAAAAGTGGTGGAATCACCAGCCCTGGAGCTTTTAAAAACACATGTAGACATGGCACTTAGGGAGATTTAGTGGTGGTTTTAGCTGTGTTAGGTTGATGGTTGTACTCAACGATCTTAAAGGTCCCTTCCAACTTAGACTTTGAAATGGAGTGGAGAAGTAAGAATAAAGATCACATTACAGATTGGGATGGGAGAAAGGATGTGCTGTGGACCAAAGCTGGGCAGGGGAGTGGAAAAAAAAAAAACTGTGTGGGAAGAAATATCCTCAATGTAGTACAAGAGATGGACAGAAATGCTTTGGAAAATAGCAGGGATGAGGGAGGATACGCCCCATGGATGGTTAGCAATGCTATCTGACTTGTATTTTAAATATGAAAATACTATGTAGCTGGCCAGTAATGCTGCAAAAGGAATTATTAAAAATCGTTCAAATTGCCTGTGTTACACTCAGTTGCCCTCTTGGACCATCTCTGCCTCCTTGTCTCCACTATCCCCACCTTCCAGGGTGAAGTTGCTCCTGTACTAACCCCATCACAGCCAAGTTTGGATGGCTGTTACCAACCACCATTTCCAGCTGTGAAGGCTTAAATGCCCTTCATGGAGCTTTAAGAGGTGTCATTAATTAGAGTGACACCAGCCTTCCACTGGCTGGGAAACAACATACAAAGAAATAGGGTTAGCCTAATCCAAAGCAATCAGCCCATAACCTCATTCCAGACATTTATGATTCCCATAGATGGCTATACAAGCAAAATCTTGACAGATACCAGTTACAGGTTTCTCTCTTTCTCTACTTCTCTTTTTATTACATGCACTGGTAGTCTTGAATGCAAAGTAGAAAGCATAATGTGTAGCAATTTTCTCATTTGTTAACACAACATGAATTTTTGGAGGCATTATATAAATATGTGTATTATTATATACCCAAACATCTCCCAGATTCTTGCTTTTCATTGCTTTGCTTCACTTAGTTTCCCACAAAGTAGCTTGCAATCCCCATATCACTAAATAAATCTTGGTTTATATGGATGCTACATCGTTCATTCTTTCTTGAAATTATCACCAAATAATCTGTTCTGCTTACGCTTTCCACACACTTTATAAGGAAAGTGTATATATAGTCCCTTTAGGCATATCTAAACTTATGCTCAACACTATATTCTGGCAGAATATAAAACTGCTTGGGAGATAGCATTTTATTGCAATTCCCCATTTCCAAGTCAGATACATTTTCATGCATTACTCACAGGCAGTCCATGCAAACTTCCTGGATCCATTTCTGCCACAATGAAGAAAAAAACGTTGCAGATTTCTTGTCCCTCTTCCAGAGAATTTCATGCTATACAGCACAGAAGTAACGATGTCACCATTGCCAGATCACTGGCAAAATGCAATGCATTAGCTGGCTCTAGAGAAGATGAATTCTAAGCGTCATCTCCTCCCTTACTGGTAAATGTGGGCAGAAATATACAAACAAAACACTGGAGAGAGAACAAGGAGGTTGGAGAACATGAAAAGTCACTAAGAGGTTTTCCTGTTTATTACGTGTGTAGCCAGCTGCCACATCCCAGCCACCTGAGAGAGCACCATAGCAACATTTGATGTTGCTGGAGTTACACAGAATAAAGCATTGAGGAGATAAAACAACGAGAAGATAAAACAACACCTCTCTCTCCCTTCCTCTCTGTTGACTCTTTTCCTCAGTCTCAGCAGTAAAGCAGTATCCCCATTATTATGGGTATCTATTGCACAGAAAGCAAACTGAAATTCCCACAGGCTTCAATAAGGACCTTTTCTGGCCCTAACTTTGCACTGTTTTCCTTACCATGTGAGATTCTGGCACAAGAAGATCTTAGAAAGGAGGAAGACAAATAAGTTTCAATTTGCAAAACATCACTGAAGGAACTCTTGAGACCTCTCTTCTCCCCTCTCACAACCACTGTAAAATTCAGAATCAGTGACTTAAATTACCTTCTTTAGTACCACTTTCATTGCTTCTTGACATTTCCAGGATAAGTAGCCAGTGCACCAAGCAGTAAGAAAACATGAAGGTAAGATCAGCATTTCATGGCAATTTTATTTTAGTCCTCTGCTAGAGTAGCAGTTACTTCCTGTACACTAAAAGAGCCTACTCTAGTATCAGTTTACTTTCATAGTCACTTTTCACAGTATGGTGTGGATTTGCCCAACACACAGGAGTAGCGCACAGCACTCAGCTCACTCTGCATCAAGCCTCTTCCTCATCACAAAAGCATTAGAGGTAAGTTAATGAATATAAAATCCTACTTACAGAACTGCTGAAGGACTCCGTAGAGCTCGGTACTTCAAAAGGTCCATTGATACTGCTGCTGTGAAAGGAAGTCCGGTTTTGAGGAACTGTGAGGTATTTGCTGTTGTACGATGAAAAAGAGCACCTTGCTGATTTTGTTGTCTTCTGTCTGTTTAGAGTTGGGTGTGAGGATGTTACAGGCAAGTCTGAAAATAGAGAAAAGTATTGTAATATAAAGGAGTTTTTGCGCAGGTAGTTCCCTAACGGAACGGGAAATATGTGGTTAATAGACACTATTAAACTTCAGGTGCTGTGCTTCAGTAAATGGAGAGGGGTGCACACAATTGCAGAGGAACAGCAGGTACTTACTTGGGTGAACAGCTGGGGAAGGGGAAACAATGACCCAACACTGCCTTTAGCTCAACACTACCCTGGTTGGTCAATAGCGTTTGTACTTCTGCACTTCAGTCATGAGGTTAGGAGCTGGACAGTCTGTACAGAAGTCTGTACAGAGCTAAACTTCTGGCTAACAGTCGTTCTCCACTAAGAACTCTTAACTTTTGGATTTGTAATGGTGTTAAATTCTCATAAAGTACATATATGTTTATGCCTACGTTTTTTGGCTTGAAGGAATAATGTCTTGAACCCTGTAGTTTTAGACATGTTCACCATCTCTTGTATTGACAAATTATATTGTCACAAAGCAGCATCATGTAGGGTCTGAGTGGGTACGGAGTTAAGTGACATCCCCTGTTCACCACCACCACCATCACCTGTCATTGCACCATGCACAGCAACAACAGAGTATGAGATAAATGCTTGGTCATGAGTAGAAAATGCAGAAAGTCAATCCCATCCAGGCAGTAGCACAGTGAAAAAATAATAGGTAGAGAAACTCTGACGTACAAATGTTTCATACTCTTTCCCCCTCTAGTGGTGCCATAACTAAAATGGGGTTGATGAACTTTACCCATAGTTTTTTTGAGAAGCTTATTGGAATGAAAAGCTATGGCTGTCCTTCAAACATTAGTGTTTTCTACTAGAGAGAAGACAAGCAGACCCATCTGTCCACACAGTTAGCCCTGCTACCACTAAAGAGAAAAATCACCATGCCTTTTCAGTCAGGACTTCTGTGTTCCTCAGGAAGAAGAAATAACTGGAACATTCATCAGGTCCCATATATCTTACTAGACCATCCTGGGAATGCTGCAGGTCTCTTCCCCCACCTTAACCTTCTGGCTAAGGAAACAAGAAGCTTCAGCAGCACAGTACAGTTACGTTCAATCTGCTGCACCATGCTCTCAGAATGTAATTTCACCCTTTTCCACAAGAAATTGCTGGGAAATTTGAGCAATTTACTCCAGACCTTCCTTATGGTGACGGAGACAGGGGAAGAGGTGGAAACAGCTATGTCTCTTGTTCAGTGTTCATGTGACTGAAGAGTGTTTCTCCTGCATTGCTGAAATTGCCAGCTGGTGGCAGAAATACCTTGAATTGCATCTCAAAAGAGAGAGCATTGAAGTAAGTGTTTGTATGCAGGAAACCTATAGAGTTGTGCAGTGATCATCATCTTCAACTAATTCAAGGGAAAACTAAAAAGAATCCATTCTTACAGATGGTGATAGCAAAACTTTGTCCTTTTTTTTTCTTTTTCTTTTTCTTTTTCTTTTTCCTTTTTTTTGGTGATTGGGGGGAGATTGCTAAAATCTCAAAATCATATTTCCACCTTGTTTTAATGAATTCTTTCTTTTTTTTTTTCAGAGTTTAAGACAGACATTGTGTCCTACTAATAATCTTCTATGCCCTATACACAGGCTGAATCTACTCACCCTCAATTGTGTGCTAAGAGAGGAGATGGCAAAATGGTAAAGAAGGGAATTGCTTGGGGAGGAGGGGGCCTGACCTCTAAATTATTCTTATGCTTTCTATC
>VZTM01042115.1:0-28597 GCA_013400555.1 Jacana jacana
AAGGCCCTTTTTATCCACCACATGAACTTTTTCTTTCTCCCATTTCCAACTTATACTTCACATATATATACTTGACATTAACCAGTGAAGCCTGTAACCTTAATCCTCTTAACCCTGAATATGATACCTTTGCAGTTCTATCTATACCCATCCTTTACTCAACCCGGCCCAGATCATTATTGGTACCGCTTATGTCTCAGTCTCTGGCATCCTTCCATTTTAGCATTTTAATTCTTCAATAAAATATTGATCAAATGAGATATAACTATCATTACAATCTGCCAATTCTAAGCTATTAATGTTTGATGAGGAATCATTTGCTTTTTTGTTGTTAGTAATATCTGGTAGCATCAGGGAACTTGCTTGCTGTTAAAAACAGTCATGAGTCACAGTGCTCGTTCAACTATGAAAGCACAGATCTTATCCATATCTATATCCATAAAGCTCTCCTTGTTGACATAAAAATACTTCTGAAATAAGTGATGTTTTTCAGAAGTAAAGCTAAAGTAAGCATTCTCCATCATCTTTTTTTGAGAGTAATGAGGTATCTTTGCTGCAGGGTTGCAGCTTGTCTTATCTGCATGTGAATTTGTACTGGTAGGTCCAGAAATTTTCCATATTCAATTGCCCTGCACCAGCATTTCGTTCTCACTGCATAGAAGTCCTGCAGGAAGAGCTTCATAACAACTGGTGTGGAATGTTCAGAGAACTGTAGCAGGCTTGACTAAGGTGCTTGCAAGCTGGCAGCCCTTTCTTCCTCAAAGCAAGAGTAAGGACTTCTGAATTTTGGAAATTGTATTAAGAGAGATGGGTAGGATTCACTATTCCTGCCTTCTCCACTTGTGTGTTTGAGAACTGTTTAAATAAGTATAACCTCTGGAAAGCAAAATATTATATTTTGTGTGTTCATTTGACTGTTTTGCCTTTCTGACACTTGCCTTGAGTACACATCTTTCCTGTCCTAAGAAACAATACATTTGGCATACCAAATCTGAAAAGTGTACAAAGACTTAGGTAATTACATCCATTCCAGTGATTTTCTCCCTTCTATAAGTTAATTCCATGTAACTTATGTTAGTTTAACATGATGTGACATGCACACAGAAAAATATTTGTCATTTCCTTGTATTACTCAAAAGAATTTTCCTGTTACCAAGGTATTCAGGAAGACAAGCACAGTCATCAGAAATAATTTCTCGGTTGGTGTTTTTAGCCCATGTGAAACAAATTATCTGAAACACTGTCAAATTAGGTACTCCAAAAACTGAGAATGATGAAGCAAGGGGCATCTTCACATAAGATTATTTTTCAACGTCTCATCCACACTTGTGTATCAGAGGCACAGATAGTGGGTAAATATTTTGTTCTTCAGGTTTTCCAGTCTGAGAAGCTCACAGATCTTTAAAAGAGGAATGAGATTAAGGTCACAGGATCCATGTCAAGCATACAGTTCTGTAGTTCCCATTTTGCAGATCACTAAACAGGCCCAGAGACATGAATTCTAACAAAGAGACTGAAACATACATAAGTTTTATACACACTGCCACTTTCATGTCTTGACTAAGTTGATCCAAATACAATAAATTAAATTGTTACATGTTCCTGAATCTGACAAATTAATTTGGGAAACAAACAAACAAAAAAATATATGTTAAAGCCTGCCACCTTTCTGTCTATATTTGGAATAATGAAAGGAAATGACGAATCAAAGATACATAGCCTTTTCTTGTGACAATGGTTAACAAAGTTTTACTTTAACTGGTTCACAAGTGCTAATTTTCATCAATGATCCATCTTCTTCTATAAAGAAGAACAAAATGGACTAATTTAGAATATGTTTGAAAATATGTCATATCTTGGTCTTCAAACATGCTGAGCATCCCACCTTTGTTTATTTCAAACTGCTTTGGGATCTTAAGGAACACATTCTGGGATTCAGGAGGTCAGTGGGTTTAGACATGTGAGAATTGTTATTCTGGTTTATTTTTTAGAATTTCTAGCTCATTGAGTTTTAGTAAAGTTTTGGATGGGTTTTTATTATGTGAAACACAATAGCCATCACATTACATAATATAAACCCGCACTTGCCCTAGTGAGATACTTATTTTCCTGTACTTCAGGGACATTTTTAAGTTCCCTCTGTTTTTTTCTGTACAGTTCAAGTTATTTTAAGATTCCTCTGCTCAGCTCTGGTCTCTGCTGCTGCTGCTGTTTAAAAGCAGTGAGACAAAAGAGTCTAGACTCAGATCAATCCATTCAGCTGTGGGGCCAGTCCTTTGACACACCCCTTCTCAGTGTCTTCACCAAAGTCAGTATTTGCAGCTCCCTGCAAGATACTTCTTTGTAACTGTCTCCTCTCTCAACAAGGCTGCAAAACTCATTTTCCAGTCTTTGTATTCATAGGACTTAAGTCCCAATTCTGTGTAGTGTTTGTTAGAATAATATGGAAGTAGCACTTGTCTCTTCTTCTAAAGACAGTCATAGCTGTTCAGTGTCTCATTGTTTTGTTTGCTCTACTTCAGACACAAAAAGCCGATGCTGTGGGATATTGAATGTCTTGAACCATGGCTAAATTAGCAGTGACCTGAGTGAGAGTCAGTATGCTCTTAGCATAAGGTTTTAAAGCTGCCGTTGCTTGCCTTCATCAGAAGTCTAATTATACTGCTGTCAGATGTCACCTTTCTCCAAGTCCAGTACAAAACCGGATTCTTCAAATGAGTATTCTGTCTTCAAACTGTCATTAATTTATAAGACCAGGTTTTATTCTATCTGGAAAGAAAAACTGGAGTTCAGTGGCTCTCTGTTTATTCCTGTGGTTTTACTGATTTCTGTGGATTATTGGGCAGACGATAGAAACACACGTTCACAATAAATGTATGTGTCACATAATAATTATTTCTGCAATTTTGGTATTTAATTAGTACAAATTAGACAGAATACCTAAATATTATGGTTTAATTTTGTTCTGTTTGCTTATTTAATCTCTTATGTTATAAAAGTTTGTGAAATGCTTCTTAATATTATCAGTCAAGATCTTGTGGCATCCTATAGCCAGCCTGTCTTAATTCCTTCTTCTGCAGGTGAGGTAATCAAGGATATATGAGGTCACTTTTGGCTGGTCTGGCAATAAAACTTGGGGCTCAAGTATAGTAGTCTCTACAGTTCACATATCTTCCGACAGTAATTGTGCCAAGTCTTTGTGTCTAAATCCATAATATTGTACCATACTTTAGAAGCAGAACTCATTAACTTTATTATATTTCCTGCCTGAGAAAACACTTGCATATGTCATGGTCAAACTGCATGACATCGTGAAATAGCAACTTCACAAGAGGAGAGCAGTATGGTGACATGACAGCAGTAGAGTAAAACTCATGCATTCAGGAGACTTCAGGGATTATAGTGATATCTCATAAATTCAGTAGAATTACATGTGAAAGTTTTGGAACTGTTACTTTTTTTTTTTTCTTTTTTTTTTTTTAATTAGCAAATAATATAGAAAGAACAACAGTAAAGAGCATAAGCATTGGTAAACCAAAGCACCTAAAAGTGTGGAAGAGCCAAAATTACAGCACCAGCTCTATAGGCTCACATTTTAGAGATACTTCCTTCATCCCGTGCATCAGGTTCACATCAACTGTGTCAAGAGCTACAAGGAAAAAGAATTCTATTGAGCTAAAAGTCTTGAACTAAAATGCAGGCAGCTGGGTCCCATCCCACATTCTGCCACAGATGTTTTACATGGCTGGTGGATAAACATATCCATATCATAATGTGTTTGATATTTTCCAACATCTAATTTTCCAGGCTAGGTATTCTTTCAATGTTATTAAAAATGTAATGTAGTTAGCTGTAGACCGTTACTCCTTCTGGGTTTACTGGTTCAGCTCTGTGGGCCACTGATGTACTTGCATCCACACCCACAGAAGAGATTTTCTGCAAAGTTGTTTTAAGCCATTGTAGGAAGTGACTCAGGATAATTGCTAGTCTAATAGGCTGTCTTGGCTTCCTGGAGTCTTTTAAAAATAAATCCTTTGCAAGAAATGGAAATGTCTAGGAAAAAAAAAAAAAAAGAAAAAAAAAATTATGCCAGTCAAGGCACTTAAATTTGATACAGTCCATGTAATTTAACTCTCCTTCCAACCCAGGCTCCCCTGATGTTTTGTAGCATATGATGATTGCTGTTAATGTAGTATATCATTGGTGGCATTTTTGTCTGCATGGTTGTCTACTGTGTGCATATGTTCTTTTCCCCCAAGTTGTATCTCTGGTTTGTTTGAAGCATCTGTGCTTTAACAGTCATCAATCCAGTATGTGTGTGAAAGAAGCCAAGAAACTGTTATCCCACAAAGCTCTCAAAGGAGCTTGGTTAATCTGAATTTACCATATAGTTTTTGGTAGAAAACAAAATGAAACTAAGGGAATAGCTGGGAATAGCTAGTTGGACTGTGATATATTACAAAAATGTTGTTTAATTCTGATATTATGTATCTGCAGAACAATTTTAGTTTACAACTGTCCAAATAGTCTGGCCTACTCAATTCTCTTTGGTCTAGTTGACTGCTGCAAAGGAGTCAGAGCCTTGCCACAGCTCCCTGTGTGGGACAGAGCTCACTCTTTCCTGCCTCTTCTTCTGCCAGTGGTGGAGGCAGGGTGTTCTCAGCCCATGCTGCCTTCTGTCTACACTCATGTATGAGCACTGTCCATCAAGGCTAAGACTGTTGCTAAATTTAGAGGAGTTCAGTCTGTCCCTCAGTCTCTGAGTTTACATTGAGCTGCAAAGATGCTGGCTTTGTAAGTCTTACTGTAATGCTGCACTGCTTTTAATTGGAAGCACTCCTTCAGTTGTGTGAGCCTCATTGTCCCCTGATTCTTACCTTTTGTTGACTTTGATACTGGAGGAATCTGAGTCTAAAATGCAGTCACTTCATTACCTAATTGTAAATACAAGTTCATCCAGTGTCTTGCATTGATTATGTTACTCAGACACTTATCGTCCTCTGTGCAATCCTGATGGGACATCTCAGCTACATGGTGGTACAGCGCCAGAAATTGCTTCCTTCACAGAATCACAGAATCATAGAATGGTCCAGGACCTGCTGGACCCGCTCCATCAGGTCCATGTCCGTCCTATATTTAGGGCTCTGGACCTGCACACAGGTGACTCTGCACCTCCAGGTGAGGTCTCACCAGAGCAGAATAAAGTGGCACCCCTTTCCTGATATGCTGGGTACAATCCTTTACACAGAATGATTCTTTTTTGCTGGCACATATGTGCCTGTGTCACGTCATCATCTTCCCTTCCCATCATAGAACCTGTAAGCCATGGTACTGCTTCAGGCCTTGGAAGTGAAGACACCTATGAGATCTGTAAGTCTTTTCACTCTGGGCAGCACAGTGAAGAACTAAATACACACAGGGTACATGGTAACAGAGAATAGAAATCTGTCATGCAAAATGGAAGGAAAATCACCGGGTGGATTTAAAAAATATAGCCAAGGCTGTGTGCCTGTGAGGACAAAGATAGAGCTCTCTGCATGCTTTGGTGTGTGCTATTCTTTTGAACATACGCCATAACTTTGCATTTCCTGACTTCAGTGGATTGGAAAAAAATCTGGCAGGTTCCCAAAAGTAAAATATATGAAGAAATAACATTTATAGCAATACCAGTACAAGGAAGAAAACTCAGCATCTGAAACAACCTTCTGCTTCAGTGTGTAAACTTATCAACTGTGGGGTTCAAGAAAGACTTTCTCTTCCCTCTTTACCCCTCAGTTCTTAGGTAATATTCCAGCCCACAACTGGGTGGTTGTAGTGTGTTTTCCATTCTTTCTGCTCTGAATCATCAGGTATCTAACCACTGCTTGAGGCAGTGTACTAGACTAGAGAGCTGAATGGTCTGTTCCACTATGGTAGCAAGAATAGTATTTTAATATGGCTTCATTTCCTTTGGTTTATTATTTTGTTATGTAGCACTAAGGCAGTGACGACTGGACTGCTGTGGTTGCTCATGTGAACATGTATTGAGACTGGCTGGGATCTGAGGAACACATGCTCTCTTGTTTTGTCAGTCATGTGCTTGTGATGCAGAAGGTCTCACTCACTGTGTTCTCTGTTTTTTAGGGCTGAGAAATGCCTATGCTTGTGTTGGTCCAGTGCAAAAAGTTGATTTTCACCCTCCAAAAAGGCCTGCCTTTTATCTTTTAGGATAAGTACTTTTAAAATAAATTATGTTTAAAATGAAAGAAATTATGCTCCTGCATGCATGCTCCCAGTCCAATGGAGAGGGGTCCCCTGTATATGCTCTTCACATCGTTGTGTTGTTTTCTATAAAGGGCTCCTGTTGCAGCTTGTGGAATTGAGTTTTACATGATTCGATAAAGAAATTATGGATATAAAACAATAGAACTGGCTATTCTTCCTTTCATTTCCGAAAGAAATTCATCAGGTTCACAGAGATACTGTCTTAACCTGAAGTAACTGGGGTTTTGCAGCACTTGTTGCTACCTTAACAACTAAACATTAAGAGGTGTACCTCTGCAGGACAGAAATTAAATGCACTACTGGTCAGCAGTCAATAGCAGCTTTCACTGCCATTATCCTAATTATGTATGGGTAAACAGAGCATCTCGGTCTCTTGGCATTTCAATCTTCCTGCAAAGTCTTTAGAAATAAAGAAATGCTGCAGTTGGTTGACAGCATAGGACAAGTTGTAGTTATTAATCATAGAATGGTTAGATAGAGTGGGAAGGGACCCTGAAGATCATCTAGTTCCATTAATACTCTAATTTTGTGTGATAGTCAGGATTTCCACATTCCTCTTTTTTTCCATTCTCTAGGAAGACGATGCAATATAATCCTATAAATTAAACAGAGAATGCAGAAGTCATGGGTACCCATCTCATCTTCAGCAAACACCTGGAGCCTTTACTGTTCTTTAGAGAGTTATTAACCACAGGCGCTGAGTCAATGAAAGCTACTGGGAGGTGGAACTACTCATAAGGAACAGCTCTGGTATCCTACAGAGAAGCCCTGAATCACTCTGTCCTTTGGAGTTCCCTGGGGATATCTCTGGGATAGGCTGCCAACAGGTAGCAATGTAACTCCAGGGGCGATCTTCAGTAAGAGTAGTATGCAGAATGGCAGGGTGGGGACTCATGCCCTGAATTATCCTTATTGGTCCTGAGTAGTGTTGTGGTTTAACCCCAGCCAGCAGCCAGGAACATGCAGCTCCTTGTGCAGTTCTTCCTCTTCCCCCTAGAAGTGTAGGGAGGGCAAAGAAAAAGGGAAAAAATCCTCATGTGTTGAGAAAAATACAGTTTAATAGAACAATATCAGAAAAGGAAAGTAGCAATAATAATAATAGTGATAATAATGGTAAAAGAATATACAAGACACAAGTCACTCTGACCACCTGGTAAACTGGTGAATTGGCACCATCCATAACAGATTCCTCCCCTGCCAGCCAACTGCCATTTATGTACTGGGCATAACCTATGGTACAGAATATTGCATTGTCCATTCTGTTGTTCTGTCTATGCTGCTTCTCAGCTTCTATGGAAGTTGAAAATAGTCCTTGAAAAGTATAAACATTGCTTAGCAACAACTAAAAGTATATGCATTATTGACATGCCTTTTACAGTGATCAATAGAAAGAAAAATACGTCTTTCCCAGCTGAAACCAGGATAAGTACACAAGTGGCAGATCTGATAGCCAAAGAGGACAACAACACCACTTGTTCAGATTGCATTGCATTCAGATTGCACAGTGTCAAAACTGTGTTCTCTTTACTATTTTTCATCATATATAAAATTATTTGACTTCCTTTGCTTGACAGAATACTGATTTGAGGCTGGGAATATTTTCTTGTTCATCTGCCAGATTCTTAGACTTCTTATTTTAAATATAAAGGTGGAAATCTATTCAAAGAGACACCATTTTCTTCTGAAATTTATCTCAAGGCTTTCAGTCATGGTGATGACACGGCAAGATATGGGGCTAGCTGCCATTAGAAAATTATCAGAGTGAACTTGATCTTAAGTCTTTTGAAGCTGATTAGATGGTTATTGATTTCAAAGAGCCATGGCTCATGCCCAAATGTGATGATGGTAGAGCAGAAAAGAGAAAGCACATGTATATGAAAAAACTAATCCAAGCAGTCCTGAATGATAAATTTTCTCTTCCAGTAAGCTGCAGAACCTTGGCTTTACATTTTGAAATAGCACTTGCCTCTCAAAAAGTGGTACCAAGACACATCTTATAAATGTTTACAAATGGAAATGATGGGGTATATAAAAAAAACAAAACAGTTGCTTATAGTAGAAGCGCATTTGTAGACACCTCCAGAAAATGTTGAATAAGTTTTGAACTTCTTAAAAAGGTCTACAAGGCTCACTCAAGGACTTTCAACATATAGCACTTCAACTTCAGACCTCACTTTCCTCATCTCTTGGATAGGACTGCTGGTACTTACAGGCTTATAGCCAAGCTCAGCTCCTAAATGAAAAACCAAGAGGTCTTATCAATCCTAATTTATCATCACTTGCCTTAGCAGGTCTGTAACATGAGGGCATTTCACTTTTCAAATACTGCTTAACATTAATGCTAATGCTTCTGCTTCAGTTTTTGCTTTAGCATCTCTCCTCTTCTACATAACACTGTAAGTGGCTTTCACAGCAGGTGAAACGTGTCATACTCTACAGTACCAAAAGAGTAACAGAAATAGAGATGCAAAGAGGCAGAGCATAATAGAGATCAAAGATCAAAAGAATATTCTGAGCTGGTATTCATCCGAGAGGAGACACTTCTAAAAAGTATTTTGAAGTTAGGAGGGAAGCTGGCCCATGTGCCTGGCAAAACATTCCAGCTGGAAGGGGTTTGTGCAAAACTGAAAAAGGATGTGGAAAAGATGCTCAGAAGGGCTCTTTCACTCCTGTTTTAGTTAAATCCAGCCAAAGCCTGGACACAGCAGAGGGCTGTAGGCTAAGAGTGTGTCTGTGGGGGTAGCCTCTTTGCCAGGCTTGATGTGAAAACTGTTCAGGCACAGCTGAGACTGGAAAATAGTGCTTTCCAAATGGGGACTTGCATGACAGATAGTTACATCCTGGGTGTGGATATAATGTACCCTGGGCAGAAAAGTACAGGGATTGTCTTTTGCCAGGGACTTACACAGCCACATCTGTAATTCCCCACTGTTTCCTGCCTAACCCCCCTTGGAGGGGTTTTCTATCCAAAAGTGTAAAAATTACAAATCCCAAAAAACTGCAATCTGGGCTCTACCTAGAGAATCTTTTAGATTGTTCATTCCATAAATATCTCTTACAAGCTGTCTGACGTCAGAGGATTTGGAGAGAGAGGCTGGTCTGAAAGTGAAAACAGCAGCGGTTCCAGTCTGACTACAGCAGCACAACCATCAAGAGGCATTTCTCTATGTGGATTTACAGGACTGCAGAACAGGGAGGAACTGCGCAGAGACACGGGCACTACAGTGTAAGTGCAGCTGCTGCAGCAACTATCCTCATGGTTTTGCTTGTTTCCAAGAACAAATCCCTGCAAGTATTTCTCGCCTTTCTTTTCTTTGCCTTTTTTCTCCTCTGAAACATCCTGAAGCCAGCTGGGCAGCACAGGATTCAGGTTTGGTTTGATTGCTTCTCCCAAAGGTATGCAGAAGGACTGACAGTGCAGGCTTTTGCACTTTTCTGTATGTGGATAGGGGTGAAGGGGGGTGGTGAGGGAGGGAAGGACATATTTTGGAAGACTACAAAATTAACTGAAATCCAGCTCCTTTGTGTTCTGCTAGCAGGACAGCAAAATATCAAATAAGCTCTAAGCAAAGCCCAACTTCCTTAGGCAATCTCACAATGCAGGATTGCTTTTTTAACTTTTTAATCCCTTGACATATTTTGCATCAAGCAGTTTGTCTTTCCTTATGGGGAGAGCAGGCAGTTTCCTGGCTGCCTGACAACGAAGTCCTGTCCCACTCTATTTGCCAGGCTATGTACAATAACAGATCCTAACATGAGTAGGGGGTGTAAATCTCACAAATTTAGCACCTTGAGCCTGTATTAGCTTGATATTAAGGGCTCTCCAAAGAACCTTCTCCCTCTGCAGAGGAGAGAGACATCTCTCATCCAAAACCAAGCTGTAACAGGGTGATACCTGAAGGAGGCAGCTACTACAAGGAGAATGTTCCTGTGAAAAACCTGCAGAGGGTCTGCTATGGACCCACAGTGCAAGTCCCAAGAAATACTAGTGATTCTTAGTAACTTTTTTTTTCACCTCAGTAGGTCAGAGATTCCCCACTGTACTCCATAAGAAGGCAGTATTTTCAGTGGGGCACTCAGCAGTATGTATTTACAATTAAAATTCAGTGCTGGCTTCATGTAATTAACCTTTCCTCCCCCAGCTCACACCTAGATGTCCCAAATAGAGATGGGAGCAGTTCTGGGACAGCTGTGGATGCAATTGTCCTCCTCATTGGTATCTTCTCTAATCAGACCCATGATAGAAAATGGCTCATTTACACGGGCAGGTGGAAGAGGTCGAAGTCACCTGTGTGAAGCTGACATACTTAGGGACCCGACATACTGTAAATTTAGAAAGCGCTTTGCTAGTGAGAGGGTGTTTGGTTTGTGCAGGTGCTGGAAGGAGAGATGACGCCCTTGAACAAAACCACAAAGCTGGGCTGAGAAAGCAGGGGGTATGTGAATCGCACAATATAATGGACTGTCCTGTTAGCAATTGGTTTCAGCCAACAAGCAGTCATAAAAAAGGCTATTCGAAGTCAGTGGTCCCTGGGTTGAGTTGTTTTGGTAATAAAGTCTACAAATACTTTTCCTCTTGAGAGTGGCAGAGTGGGTTGCTGTGTCAGGGAGAAGGAAAAAGGAGGCAAGGTGAGGGCTGGGAGGAGAGAGTTTTGCAGGGAACTGCCCTGCAAAATGTAATTGAATGAGTGTAGTTAGCTGTGCTGAAAGCAACTACAGGTTGATGTAACCGCTGTGCTGGCTAATGTAATGAGGGTGGCTTTTACTGGGCAGATGTTCAAGGTCTAATCCCTGCTAAGGGATGCCATGCCATACCATGTAAAGCAGGCTAGGCTGAGCTGGAGAAAAAGCATCTATGCTGATTGCATGTGTAAGGGACCATGTGTTCTCAGAGCCAGATCCTGCAGGGAGGTACTTTGCAAGTGAAGTCTCCAGACTTGGAAGGAATCAGTTTGGGGTCTGTACTACTTTACTGTGACGTATCAGAATTCTTTTCCTCTCCCTCGTTTATTTCTTATTAGATTTTGTTTCCAGTAGCCTAGCATCTCCTTTTCCAAGTAGGTGCTTTATTTTCTTAGTAACAGCCTAATTGCGTTGGCTGGCAATGTGAAAGACAATAATCCTCAAGAAACGTAGTAACTTGTTAGAAACCTATATGCCCCAATAAAAGCTTGAGGGCTGTTACAGCCAGGACAAGTGTCTGGCAGCCACAGAGACTTTTACCTGGTTCAGCAGTTTGTCTGAAGTGCATTGGGCAATACAAAACTAATATATAGAGAACTGCTGAAAGCTGGAGTGTAAGAGGAACTAAGGAGGACATAATTCTAGATTTAGGGTATTTTAAGGTGACTGCTTCCTTTCTGTCTCACAATTCCTCTCTCTGTCCTCCAGCTCAGCATCCCATTAGTGAGTGATACTACCTGCAGGAGTTGCAAGTCTGGAAATTTCTTGTAGGCTGTTAGTTGTGTTTCAGAGGGAAAGTTGCACACTGAGTGGAAGGGTAGAAAGAGGAATGGGGAAGGAGATACTGATCTGGCAGGAGATAAATTTAGAGTTGCTTGAGAATGCATGGGTCATCACTCAACATCCTTGAGATTGTATGAGGTTATATCAACCAGGAAATTGCTAGTTCTACTGGTGGACAGGTAGCCCCCGAAGCAAGAGAAACAAGCACACTATGGACAGGGTAGACTTCTTTTAAGTTTTGCTTTGTGAAACAGAAAGCAATTACCTGTTGGAGCTTATGCCAGCCATAGTGCAACCCTGAGGTTTTAAAAGCCTCTATTTTGTCTTAGAAGTGCAGCCTCATGGTTTCACAGAGCTGAGTAAACAAATTCTCTGGATATTCTAGTGGCCTTACCACACTGTATCACTTGTTTGATGCTATCACTGCTGTTTATTTTAACTGTGCTCCTCACATGTAATGGAGATCACTCTGTTCATCTTGAAATCAGTTGCAAACATTTTTCTTACTGAATCCAGACATGGCATGTACTAAGTGTATTTCATTGGGAGGGAGGCACAGCAAGAGTTGAACAGCATCTTGAAGGCATCTCCCAGATAATTTGGGTTTGCTCCATCTGTCTTTGTTGAAATAAAATTCCCCCAAGGTCCAGTGGAATCCCAAAAACCCATCTAGTCCCTGCGGGCCAGCCATCTGACCTAGCGATTGAGCAACCAGGGGACACCATTTCCTGACACTTAGGGGAAGGATGTGTGGGAGGTTTGGCTCTCAGTGCTCTAATTGCTGTGAATTTTCAAACCTGGGTCAATCCTATGGAGATCTGACCTTCTCTGCCTTCCCTGCCCCTGCAGCCCCCAGGCAAGCACAGCATGTTCCTAAATTAAAAGAAAGCTGACTGCTCTGATTTTCATTGGATGAAAGACTTTATGTATATTTTCCTGTGCTTTTTGTTGTGTTGACAATTGACAATGTTGTTTCTTACGGCTTTTCTGTTTTACCATTGTGTTCCCTGATATCACACTCCTTTGACCTGAGGCATTTGCAGAAAATTGGTAATAGTAGTGCTCAGTAGGTATATTAACATGCAGTAGATCCGATTAATTTCTCATCTTTCTGCAGTTCCACATAACAGTGGAGTTACTTCTGTTTGGCACTACTCTGAGTTATTATCAGGCTGAGGGCTTGTTATCAAGCTCTGTGTATTAAATTTATTAAATTTCATAACACTATGTAAATTAGTGAAGTGGGATTTACTGGGTAGGATTCTCAGCCAGTGCAAACAGGTATGGGGGCTCCAGTGTAGCTATGACAAATGTATTCCAGCTGGGTATTTGGCACAGAGACTTCAGACTGGTAATGAGTGGCCTAAGGCACAGACAGTGCAAGCCTGCTCTCATCTGTACTAGTGGAAGTTTTTTGTAGCTCTGTTGCATTCAAGAAACTTATCCCAGGCTTCAATTACAAATAAGTTCAAGTAACATCAGAATCTGGTCCAGAGAAACCGAGGCCCAAGTTGTGCAGAGTAACCTGTAATTTTGGGTCTTTATTTTCAGTGTTTTGTTAAGGCACCAACACACTCAAAAATTGAGACAGCCAAAATTATATAAGCTGCTCTTGAAATGCTGGCCAACTGTCTTGGGCCAATCTACACAGTGGATTTGCTTCTTCTCACATATTTTTTACCGCAGTGTAACTCTCTGAAGGTCAGTGGAGCTATTGCTCTTTCATAGCAGTAGAAGACACAGAAGAATGTATCCCATGTAGCTGGAAGCTCCCATGAGTTTTGATATGTCAGTCCTGTTTTCATATTTTGCTTTTCTTGACATGTCCAGGACGTGCCCCACTTTGATTTGCTGAGACCCACGTAGCCACATGCCCATGAACATGTCACATGCTGAACAGTGCTGTTGGTTCAGCCTCAAGCTTTCTTAGGGCTATGTGTTAAATCTCTACTTGATGATGGTCAAACAGGCTTTTCTCTCCCTTAGGCTTTGTGTCTGTTTTGTGTGTTGCCCAAAGTTCATGTTCCATGTTAGATTTATATTTCAAATTTGTTTTCTATGTAGTATATCAACACTTGAGATTTTGGCTTCTCTTGTGTCAGATAATGTCTTCTTCTAGTAGTTTTCTAGACTTGGGACAACATGGAGTAACAAATCTGACTGAAGAAGCTCATGGGTTTTGGATTTAGTACAAAAATTATTCTGAGAGTATGGCAGGCTTGTACCAGTGATAAGATTTCTCTAGAGTTTGGAATTACACAGACTTAAGGTGGAAAGAAAGCGGTAGATAAGAAAGGGTGGAGATCAGAAGGCTTATTGGAATTCAAGGAGTGGGAGCTAGAGATCAGAAGGATGTGTTTAGACTGCCTGAAAATGGAAATAAAGGTAAACTTGAGAAAATGAGAAAAACTTTGGCAGCAATAGAGGAACGGGCTCCCTCCCTGACTAACAAGTGCTTACTCACTTCCCAGTTTTGCTGGCTTCAAAACAGTAATCACTGAAGTTGATATTTCTGCTCACAAGCTTTGAAGTTCACATTTGGTTTTGTTGAAGAGTATTTTTCTCTTCACAGTGTCTCAAGATGACTTAAATTCAGGCAATGCATGTGCAAGCCCAGCTCTTCTTTGAGTTGGGGACAAAATTGATTTGTGAGATTCAACAATTCTCTTCTGTCTCTTTGGTATATTATTTTTTTCAAGTAGATGTAAACAAGGACTCACTTTTACTGTTACAGCTTTTATTGTTCAAGACAGTGAACAAGACTGATTTGGGGGGCTTTGCATTTTTTTTTCTTTCTTTTGCTGTTTGGCAGGGCAATGCTTGTAGTAAACAACTGGATTAATGAGCCATGAGGTTTTAAGAGATGGAAATTTACACAGTGCTCTGTTCATCCCTGAAGAAAATGGTCAGGATTAATTTAACTTTTGAAGATCTGATCTGGAAATGTATTCCCAGGGCATTTTAATAAATTTAGTACTCAAACACACACGTACAAAAGGGAGAAGGAATATTTCTGCCAAGGAGCACAATCCAGGTTGGATTTCATTGTGAAGAAGTCATGGAGGGATACATTACAAGAGTTTAATATCACATGGCAAGATTCCTTTCTCCCAAGACAAAGCTGTGGGAAGAGATGAAAAATCTTGGAGGACGGGTCCACTGGTAGCTATTAAACTGATAATCTGGCTGTACTCCCATCTCCAAATCCTAAGCAACTAAAAGGATTGAGCAAAGATAGGATCAGACTATATATGGTATTTTTATATGCTTTCCCTAACCATCTGCAACTGACCATTACTTGGAGATAGAATACTGGTTTACATGGACTGCTGATTTGACTCTATGTCACTGGGGCTTTGAGCAATCTGCTGTAGTGGAAGGCATCCTTGCCCATGGCAGGGAGGTTGGAACATGATAATTTTAAAGTCCCTTCCAACTCTAACCATTCTATGATTCTAAGATCCACTGATGTTTCAGCTATTCTACAAGGGAGAAACAGTCATATCTGTAAGATGTAGACTGAGGAACCTATCCAGGCACCTCACAAACCTCCAGAAATTTATTCACAATATAGAGTCCCTTAAGTATCAAGAATACACTTGAAGAAACAGTAACTTCATTTTTAGTACTGTCTGTGTCTTGTCAGTGGAAATAGTGACCAGCATCTCTCCTTGTTGCCCAGTTCAAAAACATACTACAGTGACAAAGGATTTAATTTGCTAACACCCCTCCAGTTATTTTTAGAAAAGTTTTGCATTTTCTTTTGCGTTTACATATTTCTCTAGATCTGAGCATTTCAAACAGGCTTACTCATTATTAGTATAATTGTTGCAGATAATTTCATAAATAACAAGTGAGTGTTTCCATTTTCCAGGAAAGCTCAGCACTTTAAAACAACATAAAATTAGGCTATTTTTAGGTGTTTCAGGCTGATCTTGAAAAACCATTAATCTCTTTGCACGCTTTTTGTCCTGCAATGTCATCTGTTTTCTTTCAAATCTCCAGAAGTCTGTGAAAAAAATACGTGGGAATTCTGTGTTGCTCTGCATCAGCCTGTCAATTCTGCTCCTTTCCATGTCAGGTTGAAGGGAACAAGCTTTTCTAGTAGGAATGAAACTACTGTGGAGCTCTATAAGCATCCTTGCCTCTGCTGATCTGTGTGTGTAAGTTTTGTGGACTTTTGAAGAGGTGTAACACGACTTCCCTCTAACATGAAACTATTTCTTCCCCCAAGTATGTTACAACAGTCCAATCCCTCTGAAAACATGTTGTCAATAAATCATCAATGTGCAATACAGTATGTTCTGTACTTTCCACTGGTTTAAGATCAAACCCTGAATTCTGTGGGTATTGTATGTTCATTAGCCAGATTGTATCTGATTGAGCCATCTCAGTGGACTGTTCTTTAACCAGTAGGAGTTAAATAATGAGAATATTTTCTTGTCTGCAATCATATGCTATAGAAATAGGTGAGGATAAGTCACATATATATATATAGTTAGATAAAGTTAGCATTTTTTTTCTTTGCATTCAGGACTTTCCTTTGGAAAATTTCCGAGCACTTTACAAATATTAATGGATGTAGCATTTTGGAAAAGTGACACACAGCTCTCTCAGATGCCTGCAGCCTGATGGAAGTCTGCACTATTGTATAAATACTCTTACTTACAGGTAGGTTAGAGACCCATTGTTGTTTTAGCTATCTCTATGTCCTCTGAAGTGGTAGTTTAACAAAGCTATAGCAATTAAACTAAAATATTGTAAGAACATCTTTATTATTATGTCGCCATTTAGCCTCCTGCCTGGTAGACAAGCCATATATTCACCAAAATCATACTTCTCCTAGAATGCAAGTGTATCACCCCACTGCAGAGAGGGTACTTTTCCCCTTTCTTTCTCTCTCCTCCATATCTGTGTTCTGTCTTAGCCAGAGCCTCAAGTCATAATCCCCTGGTTTTCTTCCTACTTTCTACCTTTTGTTTAGGTTTTTGCTTACACTGAGAATATGAGACTTAGGTACTGCTGATAATGATTGTAAGAGATCTGCCCTAACTATGTGGAATGGGTTTATTTGTGAGATTAAACAGCATACATATGTAGAGGGGATTTGCCAGGATATCATTCTTCCTTGCAGATGTTGTCAGGAATGGGGCCATCCACCAGCACAGACAGTCTTGGTTTTCTCACTGAGTCACTGACCATTAAGCTGGGATGCCTGGACTGTGAGTACCCTGCTTAAATCCATTTGGCAGAATCCTGACCCCCTCCAGGCAGGCGACCCCATCAGCATCTGCACAACAGATGAAAGAAAGCAAGACCTTGACCAAACACGAGGGGACTTTAGTCCTTTGCTACTTTTGCAGCCGTGTATACAGCGGGAACCAATTAAACTATGTTTCTAACAGCTGAATGCACAGAGAGACAGTTGGTTTTGTTCTTGCCTGAGCTCTGATCTGTCAGCATCCTCCTGCAATGTTATGCAGGGGTAGAGTAATAACTGTGCTCAGGTCCTGCCAATATGAACTGTCTTCCAACTGTGCCCTACTGAGATATGAACTTGCCCTCATTGCTTGTTTCATACTTCTACTGCCCCATGGGTCAGGCATCCCAATGAGTGAATCTCTCTGGCTCTGTTGTAGAGGCCCTGAAATGTGTTGCCAATGACAGAAGTACAAAGCTTGACCTTAGCCTTTCATCATCAGCAGGATTCAAGCAGTCTTTGTGAATGTTACAAAGTCTTTGGCACTCACTATTCCTAAGTTATAGGGAGAAAACCAGATACATTTTCTGACTTGGTGAAATTTTCCTTGGGGGACCTATGAATTGTTTTCCAGCTGTGTCTGGGCTTATCTAGAATAGCTTCATGTACCTGCTGGGGGACATGTGTTAAGCTATAAATGTCCTACTGTGCCCTTCATGACACATTTTATGTTTAAACAGAGGCAAAATTTAGCAAGCAACTCCTCACTGCCTCATCCCCTGCTTACTTCGAGTGGTGATGTTTAGTATGTTCACATCTATCGGAACATCTCCAGGGGCCCATACTCTTTCTGATTTACACATCTGTTAGTGTAGCTAAGCTACTGTGGAGTGGGAGCCTTTTCTAAAAAAATAGTATAAAATAGAGTTGAGCTAACATAATAAATTAACATTTTTATATAGTATCACTGTATTTTTAATAAAAAGCAGCTTAAGAATGATGCTTCATCAGTCTTGAGATTCAGTTTTTCGATACAGGCCTCGATGTTCTGCAAGATATATTAACACACAATTCAGATTAAATACATATAAATATTTTGGGGTTTCTCACTTTCATATGAAGAATCTCTGACATTATCTGTAGCTGTATATATTTTTATCTACAGAGCAGTAGTATTCAAGAGTGGAGAAATTTATGATCTCTAGAATCAGCCATCAGAGGTCAGGGAGATATTATACATCTGTAAAATGAAAAAGCTATTTGTCATTTTCTACTGTTTTAAACTAAGAATGAAAATTGCTGCTTCACTTCAGACTCAAAAACTTATCTAATTTTGCTTCCCACTGGTCACTTGAAAAGTCTTATGTTAATGTGTGACAGTATTGAAATAAATGTGCTGTGGAATCTGCTGGACTAGTGTCTATTAGACAGTTGTCTGTGACTGTAGGAAACAGGATGTGATGACCTTGTAGTCCTATACTCTCATGAAGGCACATGACACAGAATCCAGTTCACCACCCTACAGGTCCTGGCAACGTGGGAGTGCTGCAAAATAAAACAGAAGCAGACGTCGAGAAAGTCCACTCCGTGCCTTGTCCTTTCTTTCAGGGATGTTGCCTTAAGTCTTCGGTCCAAATAACCTGCTGAGGAAATATGTTTCTGAGCTACGAGGAAACAACACAAGGAATGCTGTGTTTAATTCTGGATACTCAGTCCTAAGTGGTTACATAATGATGGAGATAGATAGGCAACCTTCATTTTTCCTTTGAGCACTCATTAGTCATGGTGTCCTGTAGCTCTTTTAGGAATAGACTTAATTCGTAAAGAAACTAGAGGGAGCTGGGCGGTTTGGTGCCAAACTTGGGGACAATGCCTCCAGAGGAATGGGAAATACCCTTTGACTTCCTTTAGAAATTCTCTCATTATTAGTCTTGGGCTTGCTTCTGCTGGCTGGCCACTGCCATTAATGTTTGTGTGACTCAGGGTATGTGCTTTCCAGTGTGCTGTCTATCTACCTACCTACTTACTTACCTATGTACCTACCTGTTGGTCTGTTTGTAATGGAACAGCCCAGGCTGCATGGATGTGTAAGCCTACTTTTCTAGGTTTCCTGTGTAGCCTATATGGACCTAAGTCTGTGAGCTCTCTAGGTTCCTGTGTTTGTTGCATTTGGACTTTTAAAGTAGAAGTTGTCAGCAGCATTTTGGAGGCTTATTTCTAGGGTTGGATTTTGCCACTTGATGTGAATCATACACACTGCATCTTGTGATGCAAAAAGGGTGGGGTATAATGTTCCTGTAGTCACAGTGAAGCTCCCTGAGAAATTCAGTCATGGGTGTCACAATAAAAGTTTTCCCAGTTTGGTGATACTTAGAAGCAGTCTGCAAAGTCTCCATGTAGAACAAGATACCATGCTGGATTTGATTACTTCTGCACTTCAGTTATGTTCTGAGTGTCCCATGAATCTGTGGGGTCATGGTAAATGATGTACCATTCCTCGGCAAATGCACCCAGCCTTGAGCTTGCTCAATGCTCATTGTGCATAGCTCTTAAAACCCCAAGCTCACCTTCACATATTCATGGGGCAGAGACATAGTAATCACTGCTTTATATTAGCGTCTGTATATCTGACACACCCAGTGATTTGTTTTCAGACTTCCCACACCCTGATTTGTCACTTCTTCGTTTGGGTCATTTTTACCATGACTGTGTCAGATGTCATTTCCCCTCCAGATATTTTGGGTGTAGCTGGTTGCAGCAGGGAGAGAGGACAATACAAGTCTGCCTTTTGCAGCTCACCTGAGTTGCATCATTAGAGGCATTGACCATTCAGGCAGTTGGACTAGGTGATGTAGGTCCTTTCCAACTGAACTATTCTATTCTATTCTATTCATTTCTATTTGTTTCTATTTGTTTCTATTATATTAATTTCTATTCTAGTTGTTTCTGTTTATGGATATTTTTTTTGTCTGGTTTGGTTTGCTTATTTTTTCCCTGCTATGTATTTTCTATCCAAACTGTTACAGTTGTTCTTTTTCACCCTCCTTTCTTTACCCAGCAGAGGAACATGATCATCCTGAGACTCGAATATGGGCCTAACAAGATCTCTCACCACACTGACCAAGTAGGCCAACACAGGCCTTTCATTTTGTTCTTATTATTTGGTATCAGTAGGATGATTTTATTATACTTCTATTTCATTGTACCTGTCTGATGTTTCAAAAGTGTTTTTTTTCCTTGCTTGAACTGTGTCAACTTTTGGAGATCCTTTTCTGTAAAACATGTCACAGGTCTAAGTGGCCCTTTGTCTTGTCGGCTCTTCTAATTGTGCTGAGCCAAGTAGTATCTATTGGATATGCAAGCATGAAAGGTAAGGAAGGTTTTGATAACTCAGGGGAACAAACAAGTTGTAGATGGGAGCTCTCCTGCTGCTTGGCCAATAATTACAGGCTGCAGAGGTTCCAAAAGCTAAGCAACCTCCACCTTACTTAATACTTGGGTAAGATATCAAAGTCTATATGAAGCAGTGCTGATCATTTAGAGGCATGTATCAATTTTGATTTAGGTTCAAGGCCAAAATCTGAGGAATTAAACAGTATAGGATATCAGAATTACTCACCCTTATTCTACAGTGCTTTTGGGTCATAAACTAGTCATCTCTGAGGAAAGGATTCAAGAGTTTAGACTGTTAGGTAACATAGAATAAAGTAATGATTTTGGTTGGTATACCTGGTTTGGTAAAATGTGTAGTTTTCAGATACTTGCCATTGGGTGCCCTAAGAATGGGACACAGTCTAATATAGCTGTCTTTGATTTCTGTTTTCTCTTTGTATCCTGGCTGCTTGTTTCATACTCCCCACAGACCTTTAATAAAATGTCCTCTTCCAAAAATGTTAATATAGATGGTCCCTTGGACTATTGTCTGAGTGTTACACTCAGCCAATTACAGGGCTAAATTTACAAAAATTCATGTTAGCTGTGGATGCTTCAGGTTTTGTGTTCAAAGTTTACACTGTTTCTGATGTGACCCATGACAGCTCGGCTCTAGCAGACATTGGCTTTGACCTGTAGGGCTTGTTTTTTTCAGGATTGTTGGCCATCCACATCACCAGTTGATTTCAAAAGGAGTGCAGGTGCAAAAGCGTTCAGTCACTTGCCCAAGGTCACAGTGACAGTCAGGATCGGAGCTCCACAGAGCCGCTCCTGGCTCCAAGTAAATAAACTCACATGAAAATCTGCTAGAAGCTTCTGAGCTGTGCAGGGATACCATGTAGCTGCACCTCCAGAAATTAGACTTGTCTTTCTTAATATGATTTAGACAGCTCTGCTTTCATAATAATAACAGCTATCACCACCTGTGCAATGACAGTAATTATCAGTTGAGTAGGAACTACTGTCTGCTACTGATGTCATCTCTTCCATTATAGTGATAGTTTTTAAAATATCATGGCTTGGAAATTGCTTGGAATGTCCCTTTGTATGCTGGCTTGGCACTGACCTACCTGGTTGCAGAGGCTGACTGCGAGGCAGTGCTGCTTGGTTTTCTTTCCTGAGGACTTTCCATAATTGGCTTTGTGCCCAAGAGGTGGGTGAACAATGCAGCAAGCCCTGCCTTTTCATATCCACTGCAGTAAGTTTAAGATTGCCTGGAGAACTCAGCAGGTATAGAAATCAGCATGTTGGAGACACACTATGGCCTCATCCTTCCTTATAGTGTCAGCTGAATTGGCTAGGGAGTTCTGGCTGCACCTTTTCACAAAAACAGTAATTTTCCTGAGTTCTCATTAGCACACTTCAGTGATCAGGGTGCACCATGCTGTGCCAAACCTCCACATAGTTAAGGAATAATGTAATCTAGGTTTTTGTCTGAGGTCTAAGCATGATTTGACTAATGGTGATTTCGAACTGAAATAGAAACAAGGCTGGAGAAGTGGGCTAAACATTTTTCTCATTTAGCTGAGTTGTCTAAACACTGAGGACTAAGATGAGCATATGCAGAGCCTTCTAACATTGACTCTGACTCAGGCATTATTATCCCTCTTTTAGAGAGTACAGAGTCAGGAACATGAATTGGCTTGCCCATGCCCACACAGAAATGCACAGCTAGTGTCAGCATTAAAACTTGGTTACTCAGAACCACACAGATGTGGAACAAGTATCACACTTTTTCCCATCCATGCTTGCTGGAAAGACTTCTTTCAGGGGATCAGCTGCATACTCTGTCTTTTGTGAGTATGGTTGTTCTCTTTGGGTGTTATTTTCTTTTTGATGTAAGTCTTCATGAGTAAATTAATGCCTTTTGACATGTACAGTTTTGTGATCACTATAAAGTTATGGTTCCTTGAGTGTGAAAACATTTGTTGCTGTAGTGGTTTCTGTTGTTGGCTCTCCTGAGGAAACTGGTACTCACTGCTGGAAAGTGAGAAGGGGCATATGAAGATTTCCAGAAGTGGCTAGAAAATTGTCATGGCCATAGCAAAGCACAGCAATGAAAATGAGAGGACAATCAATATAAATGAAACTAGTAAGTTACAAAAGGTTTAGGGAACTTCAGGTTGATGCTGAGGTTGAGAGTTAGTTTTCCCGTCTGTTGACAATTTATGAGTGCCTTTGCCTCTCCCTAGATGTTGGGCATAACTGTTTGTGTCAACTTCCCTACGGCCCGGAGCAGAATCTGCAGGCCCTTTCCTTTAAAGCCTTTGGAATTTACATAACCCTGCAATTGTAGCAATGCAAAATGTGGCTCTGGTTACAATAACAAGGGTTTAGGGAACGCAGGGAGAGATTGTAGCAGCAAAGGCATAAAAGCAAAACAAAACAAAACCCTACATGCTGTTTTAATTTTCAGCAGCCACGTGAGAACTGTCCTCCAGTTCCTGCCTATAAATAAATCTCTGCTGTCATTAGAAGACAAAAGCTAAAACAGTTCACAGTCCTCCCAAATTTTCTTAAAGTTATAAAAAAGAAAAAGTAAATGTTTCAAAAGTGGAGTGTATCTTTGCTGAGGAATGTCAAATTATTACTAAAAGCTGTTGATATTTTCAACAAGTGAAGAAATTTTACATGAAACCTCTCTTTCCCTGCTCCATCTCCATCAGCTCTCTTGAGAAAACTACATAGGATTGCATATGGATAATATGCCAGATGACGCTTCTTAAAGTCCCAGGGGTTCACTGTCCTAGTGTCAGCTGAGGCAGGAACTTTGAGATGAATGAGGACTACACAGGAGCATACCTGTTGCTTCTTGTCAAATGTTACATCCTAGTCCTGTTACATGTTGTGTTAAGGAGATGGTGACTTGGTGCCAGGGTTTTTCCACTTTTCCCAGTAACTTGTGGTTAGGACTGTAACTTCCTCCTTTGAAGAGACGCAGAAGTAGTGAGAATATTCTTCATGCCTTTTCTCCATCGTAGAGCTTGCATTTATCAGACACACCTTGAAGGACAGGCTGGATAGAAGGCTGCATATGGTATTAGACGTATGGCTCTCCTACCAGGAAAAAAACCCCAACACCATCACTTTCATGTAACTGGTGCAGTAGAGAGTATCTAGGTCTACAGCACATCTGCTTGCCAGAAACCGTACCAATAGCAAAAGCTGAAAGAGGAGCTTTCTGGAATATGACTTGTATTCCTGGAACAGCTCTGAGGAGTAGATTTGGTGTCTAAAGACAAATTCTTTGCTGTAGTAAATGGAAAGGGAATAGTGACAAAGTTCTACTGGCATTGAAGCAGAAAAAAATTGAGGACCATCATAATGATTTGGATGTGGCAACCCCCCCAATTCTTAATTTAAGGTTTTTATATTCTTATGACTGGTCTTCAGTGTTGAAAAAAGTCATAGTAAAGACTACTTGAAGAGGCTTGACTTAAACTTTGCGTTAGGTTTAATGAGGACAGAAGATCAAGTCCATAGCAACAGCTTTTTCAGAACTGTTTTCCTATTTTCTAACCCCAAAAGGGTGAGTGTTGTCAAATGGGTTTGTCTTGCAAACTTTTGAGCATTGTTAAGGTTGGAAGCTTCAAAAGGTTACCCACTGTTCCTGTTTCTTCTATCACATGCTGCTTTTATGTAAGACTCAAATACCAGGTGTGCAGAACTCCTGGCATGTTTGAGATTTGGACACTTCAAGGAGTAACTTCTCCAATCAGATCTGAGATGTTATTTCACATCTTTTGTGAACCAGCCTTGTTGTACCTACTGCCTAGCCTGAACTCAGCTGAACGGTATCATTATAACTGTTATAATTATTACATTATAATATATTATAACTGGATGGCTGGATGAAGGGAGAGCAGCAGATGTCATCTACCTTGACTTCAGCAAGGCTTTTGACACTGTCCCGCATAACACCCTCTTCCGAAAACTGAGGAAGTGTGGGCTAGATGAGGGAATGGTAAGATGGACTGAGAACTGGCTGTGTGACAGGACTCAGAGGGTTGTAATTAACAGAGCAGGATCACATTGAAAGCCTGTAACCAGTGGTGTCCCCCAAGGGTCAATACTCAGTCCAGTCTTATTCAACGTATTCATCAATGACCTGTATGAGAGGACCAAGTGTATCCTTACCAAGTTTGCTGATGACACCAAACTAGGAGGGCTGGCTGACACTCCAGAGGGCTGTGCTGTCATCCAGTGTAACCTGGACAGGCTGGAGAGATGGGCAGAGAAGAACTTAATGAGGTTCAACAAGAGCAAGTGTAGAGTCCTGTACCTGGGGAGGAAGAATGCCAGACACCAATATAGGTTAGGGGTGGATCTCCTGGAAAACACTCCTGAGGAGAAGGACCTGGGAATCCTGGTGGACAGCAAACTTTCCATGAGCCAGCAATGTGCCCTTGTTGCCAAGAGGGCCAATGGAATCCTGGGCTGCTTAGGGAAGAGTGTGTCCAGTAGGTCAAGGGAAGTCATTCTCCCCCTCTACTCAGCACCAGTGAGGCCACAACTGGAATACTACATCCAGTTCAGGGCTCCCCAGTTCAAGAGAGACAGGGAACTACTGGAGGGTGTCCAGTGTTGGGCAACAAAGATGATCAAGGTGTTAATGGAGCATCTTCCTTATGTGGAAAGGCTGAGAGAGCTGGGATTCTTTAGCTTGTAGAAGAGAAGGCTGAGGCGAGAACTTATAAGTATTTGAACGGTGGATTGAAGAAGGATGGAGCTGGACTCTTTTCAGTGGTTCCCAGTGACAGGACAAGGGGCAGTGGGCACAAGCTGGAACACAGGAAGTTTCATTCAAATGTGAAGAAAAAATTCCTTATAATGAGGGTGACAGAGCCCTGGAACAGGCTACCCAGGGAAGTCGTGGAGTCCCCTCCTCTGGAGGCAGTCATGAGTAATGTGCTCTAGGCAATCCTGCTTTAGCAGGGAAGTTGGACTAGATGATTTCTAGAGGTCCCTTCCACCTTTGACAATTCCATGATTCCGTGATTATCTTCTCCTTTTGCCATCAGAAGATGGAGTGGCACTTACAGTTCTGGGAGCAACAGAGGACTCTGACTTCAAGAACAAACAGACAAAAGCTGGTTCAAATGTTCTAATAAGAAAGGAAAGACAAGTCAGAGAAACACAGAAAAGGTAGTGCAAGAGTACTGCTATGTACACAGCAGGTAATGTGTATTCCTGTCTACACAGCAAGGCCTACCTGAAGGCAACAAAAAGCATTCATTATTGGCCCCATTTGACTCACTGGGAAATTAGGGAAGAGAACAAACTGGCTGCAATGTGAAAAGGCCAGGCACTTGGTTTCCTTACTTTTGAGGACATTTGCATGCCTGTACTGTTGATGAAAGGCTTTGTGCAATGCATTACCATTATTTTCATTACCCTTTTTACTGCACATGTCATGTACAGAAAATATGTGCATACTGCACGTCCATTTTCCCTTTCCATGTAACTTCCAGAATAATAACTTCTCAAATTCGCTACGCAATTTAGCTGAGAACAGGCAAATAGTAACACACTTCCCAAGACAAACTCTTCCTGCCCTTTCAAAAAATTATCCCCATGCAATTTTATTAGCAGCATCAAAGAGTTAAGAGGAGAAGTGAACAGAGAATCTTGACATCAGATTCTCTCCGCCTTGCATTAAATCTAGTCACCTCCTACAGTTTCAGTCCCAAATGAAATGTCTCATTATGGATTGAGTGGCTCAAGAAAAAAGAAAATTGGTGTACTTTCCAGCTATCCAGATTAATTAGTAGAAATACCAGTGGCTGTACCACTGGCTGAAAATGTAAACTGAGTATTTTATTCTCTCTGTTGAAATGGGGAATGGATTTTATAGACCCCTAAAAAAAAAAAAAAAAAAAAGAGTGAGTGAATGAATGAATGAACACAGATGTAAGGTACTATAAAGTTTTTATTTCTGTGTGTTTTGATGACCACGTTATCCAAAAGTGGTTGAGCCATGAGTGAGTGACTCAGCTCTTCCCAGTAGAAAAGCTGCATCCTTACTTGGTAACATCAAAGGCTTTTACTTCTGTTACTTTACCTTGTTGATTCATTTATTTATTTATTTTTGCCTTGCCTTTCCCTCTTTTAGTGGACATCAGCTATTGTGGAAACACTGTCGCTCGTCAGGATAGGGTTTAGTTACATGATCACACATTGACACGGTTAAAAGGTGCACTAAGGGCTTTTGAAAAATTAGTGAGGATCACTTCATTGCATAACAAGATGCTGCAGCACTCATGAGACTTGAGTGCAGAATCAATCAGCCAGTGCTCCATACCAAAAGTAGTGCCATAGAAATAAGCAGGCCTGCTTGTTGTAAGCTTGTAGTTATTACATGTGGCTAAAAAAAGATTTGGTCACCTGTTCAAATCCAGTTTCAGTTGATAGAAAGAAAAATGGTTACAATTGCAAGTATTGTAGGGTAAAATAGCTCATGTTTAGACTCAGGGACCCAAAGGTGTAATGCCATGTGAATTGCATGACTAAGGATAGGTCTTTAGGAAATATAAGGAAAGACTGAATCATTAAGTGGCAACCCAGGGAATGAATGCAGATAACCTTTAGCAGAGAGCCCTAGGGCAACCAGGACCCTGTGAGGGTTTCTCTACATTGAGATGGAAAGGTTTATTTGCAACTTCTTTCTAGAAAGGTAAAGATCCAATTCTTAAAATGTTGCCTAATATGTCAAGGTGGCGAAGAGTTTCAGACAGCAAGATTGGAGACTGGGAAGGAACTGCAGTTTTCAGGGAAAATGATTGATTTAAGTTGACCCTGAACTATGGTTTCATTTTGGATGGAGACCTCCCAGAATGGGATATCTTTGAATTTGGGAGTGTTCATTGGAAACCATAGGGAGGAAAAACTGCAGCAGAGGAAGAGCCTGATGTTGTAGTAAAATGGTTCTCCAGTGTATGATAGCATCCCCTTGACACTACCTCTTCCTAGGGATAGATGGTGAGCTAGTTGAGAACTTGTGTGTCAGGATTAGTGGGTGATACAAGAGCAATCCTTTGGTGGACAAGTAAAGAAGACCTTCTTCAGATAGCTGGAAGAGCTTCATAGACCACAGCAAGGCATAAGAAATCCAGGAGGTTTCTGGAGTGAGTCTGGAGAGCAGACTGTGGCCTTTTCAAGGTCTTGCTTGAAAGAATCCCATAATATATGGCCCTGGAGAAAAAAGAGGTCCAGGAGAGCCAATTGATTCTCAAGAATCACCTCCTCCAAGCTCAAGAACAGTTGATCTTGATGAGCAGGAAATGAAACAAAGGTGTCAGGAAGCCTATGTAGATAAGCAAATCACTCCCGCCTAAACTGAAATATAAAGAGGAAGTTTACAAGAGGTGAGAGTAGAGTCAGGTGACCTGGGAGGAATATAGAGACTCTATCTGAATGTGGGGGGATGGGATAAAGAGAGCCAAGGCCTACCTGGAGTTGAATCTGCTAAGGAACATCAAGGGCAACAAAAAAGTGTGTCTAAAGGAAGATCAGCTACAAAAGCAAGATGAGTAGACCCGCTATTGAATTGTCTAGGGAACCTGGTAACAAAGGACACAGAAAAGTATGAGATACTCAAGCCTTCTTCACTGTGGTCTTTACTGTCAGTACTCACCTTCAGAAATCCCAGCTCTCTGAGACCAAGCAGAAAAGTATGGAGTAAGGAAGACTTACCCTTGATGGATGAGGGCTGGGTTAGGGAATATTAAAATAAACCTGACAGATACAAAAGTAAATCTCTGGAACCTGATGGATATGCCCATGAATGCTGAGGGAGTTTTCTGATGTCATTGTGAAGCCACTCTTGATTAGTTTTGAAAGGTCATGGTCACTGGGGACCATGTTCCTGAGGACTGCAAGAAGTCAACAGTCAATTTTATCTTCAAGAAGGACAAGAAAGAGGATCTGGAGCACTACAGGGTGAACAGCCTCATCTCTATCCCTGGGAAGTTGATGGAGC
The DNA here is from genome assembly GCA_013400555.1 of Jacana jacana. Lineage (NCBI taxonomy): Eukaryota > Metazoa > Chordata > Aves > Charadriiformes > Jacanidae > Jacana > Jacana jacana. The sequence continues at coordinate 28,341 of VZTM01042115.1, forward strand.
AAGCAATCTTAGAAACCATTTTGGAACATATGAAGGACAAGAAGATGATTGGGAGTAGTCAGGACGGATTTATAAGGAGAAATCATGCCTGTCCATCCTAATAGCCTTCTGTGATGAGGTGATTGGCTTGGTTGATATGGGGAGAAGAGTAGTTGCTGTTTATATTGACTTCAGCAGGGCTTTTAACATTTTCACATAACATCCTCATTGACAAACTGATGACCTGTGTGCTAGATAAGTGAATATGACATGGTTAA
>VZTM01042124.1:1954-16842 GCA_013400555.1 Jacana jacana
AACAGTATGTAGGCTACTAGACTGTTTCTAGATATTGGCACCTGCCAATTACAAATCCATCTAACTTCTTACCTTATCTTATACCATTAGTATGCATGGTCATTCCAAACAGGAGACTTTCATGGATTATCTGTGAATTTTAAAAAATGTGTTTTTATTTATATATGTTTGTATAATATATACAAAGAGCACATTTAATGTCCTTAAAAATCATCTTGTTTTGGTCTTCCTAAAACGTTTTCTATACTGGACAATGCTGTAAGCTGTGACACTTGCATGAGACTGTAAACAAGACCACTCTTCCACGATGACTTTCAGTTTGTGATCTTGAAATCTTCTGGTGATAGAGCAGCAACTCTGATCATCAAATAGACCCGACTTGCTTCTTTTTTCAGAAAGTGGGAAGTCTAGAAGGATGGGTATTTCCAGATGACTGGGTGAAACAGTTCTTTTGTTTCACATGCATTTTTCTGCTATGAGGTTATATATTAGTACTCATTGTACATTAAGCACTTCTTTCCACAGCGGCAAGGATATTGTCTCCAAGATCTTGAAGGCCAATCCATTATCTTCAATTGTATTATTCCAAAAAGTCCTTCTTGCAATAAGAAAGAGTGTTTTGACTACTTTTCTACAGTGTTGTCTGTGCCTCAGCAAATCATCAAGATGGCATCAGCCTCCTGCTTCTTTCTTCATTCATCATCGTTCTCTGCTGTCTGGTTCCTTGTACGCCTCTCATTGGAGCGTTCCATTCTGTCTTCTTGTTCCCTAAAACATTGTTCAGGAGAAGAGCTGTTAATTAAAAACAGCTAGAGATTTTGTGTTAAAATGGTTTTAGACTGCACTAAGCTGACCTGGAGGTGTACCAAACAACTCCGTGAATTAAGTCTTACTGGTGATGCAAGAGGTCCGTGAACTGCATGGGGTGTTTTTGGTTTTGTTTGGTTTTGTTTTGTTTTTCTGTAGTGTGTAAGTAGAGAAAGGGTGACTGATGTATCTTCACTCATTCCCCTTTTCTTCCAATGGTCTGTTTCCATCATGGAAATAAACTAAAGGCTTCTATCTGGGAGTGATGACTCTGAATACAGAGCCTCATGGTGATTTAGGCTAGCAAGAACAGAAACTTCTCTAGGGACTCAGAGAAATGAGAAACAGTCTGGGCTTTGCTTACCAAGCTGCATGTGCCTGACTGACTTGGGCTTGCTAATGCAGTTCCAAGGTTGGAATGTTTGGGTTCTACCCAGAGACTACAAAGGTGTCTGCTAATACTGGGCATGTTCTGTGAAAAGAGATGGGAACCACTAGGGTAGAAACTGAAAGGATAAAGCAGTGCACGCTTTCCTTGATTTCTTCTCCCCTGCTTTCCACTCCGTATACTGATGCTGGAGGGAGAAGGTGACCCCTTCATGTGTTCCATGTGCTTTTCTAGAGAAAGGTACTTACGTCATCTCATAGTCCTTGTCCTTGTCTGCCCGACAGCAGCAGCAATAGGCTATAATGCCAATAACTATAATTGCAGCAACAGCTCCACCGATGATGCCAGCGTAAAGTGCTATGTTCATGGATGCTATACAGGAAGAAAAGAATTAGCCCTTTGCAGCGAGAATGATTCCAAATGCAGCCAGCACGATCACTGGACTTCACATTCCACCACCAGATGTCAGATCTCACTACCTACTCTAGATGTCAGGTCCAGGCTGAGTGGAAGCCACATTTATTTGACTACAGCAACTGGAATTAAGTCTGTACTGTGTATCTGATAAGTATGCAGGAGCAATTAGTTAGTGATCGGGAAGAGCCCCTGGATGTGAACAACTGCTGTACTTTGTTGGTCTGTGTAGTTTCAGACTTGTGGCCTCAAGCCTATCTCACTCTATGCATTCTTTTGTCATCTGTGAACTAACCCTAAGAGTTAGTGAGTGGTCTATTAATATGGAAACCACTGCAGAGAATCTGTTTAAAGGTTAAAAAAGTGTGTGTGTGGGGTGTGTGTTGGGATTTTGTTTGGGTTTTTTTGTTTGTTTTTTTTTGAGAGAAAGAATTTTATACTTTTATCTGCATTGTCTCCATTAATCCTTTAACATTTAGCTAGGCTACTTTCTCTGCTACTATTCCAGTAAGCAGTGTTGTTTCTTACGTGGCACAACGCTGACTGTCATGTTGCAAAATTCCTTTCCCACAGTGTTTGTTGACGTGCAGATATAAAAGCCAGAGGTGTCTGCTGAGATGTTCTTCAGAGTTATTTGTTCCCCTGTAAAGAAACACAAATCCAGTCAAAAAGAGAACTGAAATGGAGAAGGAAGTGGGGACAGTAGCCCTTCAATTCCCAGGGTGGTGGGAGTGGTAAGAGGTTATTAAAGCTGATGGATTGCTCTGTCTTGCCCAGGAGCTGCCATGCTAGACCTTAGGATTTAGTGTGATTTGTGGGAAGACAAACGGAAGTGTGCCGTTTTGTTTACAGGGAACATTCCTTTTGGAAAGAAAATTATAGGTGGAGGGTAAAGAAATAGGTGTTCTTGGTGAAAGCTTTTTTGTATTGGATTTTGCTGAGAAATAGAAGGTGGCCAAAACCGGCATCTGACTTGGAGAACTGGCCATCTGATGAATTGCCCTGTAAAATAACAAAAAGCTCTTCAGTCCTCCAGCTTTTGGGATTTCAGATCTGAGTTACTGAGTGGGGGAAATAGTTTTCTAGTCTGGGAGAGGCGACATAGGCTGTGGAAATAAATGAAGAAATACAGTAACACGGGATTGCTGTAATACCAATGGTTTTCTGTCCAACCTAACAGAGCTCAGAACTCCGTGTTAAAGCGTAGCTCTGTCTGCTCAAGCGGTCAGATCTTGTGTTTTACATCTCCAGGTGACGTTTGTATGTGTGGGCCATGATTTTTGCTTGTGATCTGCTGGTAAAGGTCTAGATTCCTGCTCTGAATACTTCTCAGTGACTTTCCTGTTTTATTTTCCCTGTGATCTCACAGCTTTCCAGCCTATTCCTAGGACTGGGATTCTGTTTAGTCTCTGCTGGCACCTAGTGCCAGAAAGTTAAAGAACATGCAAACCAGTAAATAAGAGACTGCGTGCTTGATTTTCATTTTTGACTCTACATACTGTCCATGCTTACTTCTGTCTTTTTCTCTCCCCGCCCCCCCCCTCCCCCCCAGTGTGATGTTTATAGCTCTCAGAGTAGCGTCCTATAACTGGGCTGTAAATCCTTCTGTATTACATCAAAAGTAATTTGACCGGTGAAAGAAAACCGGGGAAGAGACCCATCAGGAGCTGTAGTTTGTGGAGTGGCTCCTGAGGGGATTCTGCACGCTCTGCAGCATTGATTGGGGCTTGCTTAGCACTGAAAGAAAGCGCTGGTGGTGGCGGTGCATCCCGGGCTGTTCAGTGCGGTGCGTGATGCGTTGGCACCACTTAGTGGCCAGGGAAATGAATAAGGTGTATGTCCCTGGTGATGTTTCCTCTTTTGCATAACTTATGCAAGAATCAGCTAGTGAGTGTTGAATAGCCTGTCGAGCCCGATCATGTTTAGTTTCTATATACAGAGCGATGCTACAGTAAGTTAAATCATGGAGGGCAGGTTCAGATACTCTGTCTGGAGCTGAACGCACCAGGAAGAAACAAAGTTGTTTAAAGGAATAAATCTGAGTCCTCTGTCACTACTATGCTTCAGAGAGTATTAAATCCTCAATTCTGTGTGAATAGTTCCAGGTCCTGTCATGGAAATTCAGTCCTTTTTTTTTCCGGATTCTGACTTAAAATGAAAGCAAATAGAATACTGGGGGACTATGTCACAGTCCTAAAGAATGAGAAACCTCTTTTATGCTCAAAGTAGGAATGGTGTAACCATTTCTTATCCCGTCTTCTTCTAGGTGAGGAGTCATCTCTGTAAGGAACTTAGCTTCCAGAGCCTACTTTTGTTTGCCTTTACCACGGAAAGCAACCTGGTTGTTGTCAAGCAAGCTGGGATATAAAGACACAAAAATTAGAAATCTTGATGTTATTCCTTGTGTTATGTCCCCCCTCTCCCATTAAGCCCAGCAATTGAGAAGTAATTATTTCTGGCTGCTTCGAGAGTGAGCCGTCTTTCTTGTCAGGCGAGAGGTGAAGTCAAAATCTTACAGACCGTTGTTGCTTCAGGTAACAGTTCTTTTCCCCCTACCGAGTTACTCATGAGTGCATCTTGTTTGATAAGGACAACTTTTCAAAATCCTAGAAAAGGATCCCTAGGATCCTAGAAAAGGCTTTCTAGAAAAAGCCTTACGTGCATTTTTGTATTTCAGAATCTTTCCAACTCTGATCTAGAGAGAGTTCAAAAACTTAATGTCTTTGAATTTGCAGTACCTTCTGTTGTTTGTAGTGCCCGGGGCTCATTTTGCACATTGAAGCTTTGCCAGGTATATTTGGGCTTTGGGGAGCCCTCACGAGAAATGCAGGTCAGATTGATTGTCTGTCCATATTCTGCTGTCCCCAAAATCTGGCATTCTGGCTTGGATGGTGCAACTGAAGGGAAAGGAAAAAAAGGAAGGAATTGCATTAAACGGAAGGATTTATTTGTTGCCCCCCATCTCCTGCACCTCTGGTTTTTATTTCTTCTGAGAACTGAGGCTGGTCCTGCACCTGCCATCTTCTTCTCTAAGGAACTGGAGTGAACTTGTCCCTAGTTTCCCTCTTGGCACTGGTCACCCAAGAAGGAATTGTAAGATGCTTTTTGGGATATGCCTGATAGTGTTGGGCAGTTCATTCTTTGATAAGTGGAGTGTGACAAGCCACAGGGGCAATGAGAATTGCCCTGCAGTGAGGCATGGGTTATTAGGAAAGTGAACTATACAACTCTAAAGACAATTTTCTGCAGTCAGATATCTAAGGGAGTTGGGTGCTCTAAGCCATCCGTCCTACTTGGTAGGTAGAAGTGGAGACAGGTGGAATGGTAGATGATGACTTCCTGGGAAAGTTTTTTCTGTTAGAAAACCCGTTATCTAAAATCATGTGGATATTGGAGGAAGGACAGTATGTTATCGAATGGCTCTGGTGTTGCCTCTGTCATGCTTACCAAGGACAAACCAACCATAAGTTGCAGTCTGTCTGGGGGGGTCATTCCGCAGACGAACGCTGCATGCGTATGTCCCGTTGTCTTCCATGGTCACTGCGTTGATGGTGATACTGATGTCCCCTTCGTTTACATCACCACTAAACTGTACACGGTTTTCATAGCCCTTGCCATACTGTACAAGTCCATCAAAATACCTAGTGATAGCATCATCCTGATAGAGAGGGAAGGAAAATAATCAATCTTAGTTTCTTCTTTGTGAGCCCACAACCTAACTCGATGGATTAGCCCACTCTTAAGAGAAAAGCAGCTTGGAAACAAGGGCCTTACATTTCCCCAGTTTACCAAAAAGCCAAGAAAAACATAGAAATTCAAAAGGGTCTGGATTTCTGTCTGGAATCCCCTTCTTCCACCTTATCTGAAGTCAGAGACAACTGGTTTAGTTTTTTGCTGGGGCTTATTCACCTTTCCTCTCCACAACAGGACATCGTGAGATTTGTCTGAGATCTGTTCGTCAGTCAAATTGCCCTACAATTACATAAACTCCCTTGCTTTCTTCCAGCAAGGATCTTCAGAGAAGAAACCTGTGGCAGTTACTGCAAGATCTCCAAAGGTTGCTTCCCCTCTGACTAATTCCCAAGAAGTCGAGGAGAACTTTAGAGATCTCTTTACCTTCCAATACTTCATATAATCGTAGAATCGTTCAGGTTGACGAGACCCTTGGGATCATCAAGTCCAACCATCAGCCCTACTCTACAAGTTCTCCCCTACCCCAGATCCCTCAACACCACATCTAATCTACTCTTAAACACAGTCAGGGATAGTGACTCCACCACCTCCCTGGGCAGCCCATTCCAGTGTGTGACCACTCTTTCTGGGAAGAAATCTTTCCTAATGTTCAGCCTAACCCTACCCTGCTGCAGCTTGCAGCCATTCCCTCTTGTTCTATTGCTAATTGCCTTTGAGAAGAGACCAGCACCAACCTCTCTAAAATGCCCTTTCAAGTAGTTGTAGAGAGTGATGAGGTCTCCCCTCAGCCTCCTCTTCCTCAAAGTAAACAATCCCAACTCCCTTCATATGAAAGTAGGAGACCTCAAGAATCTCTGTGTACTATTATCATCAACTTAAAGCTTCTTGTATAGTATCAAAGATATGTGTATGCATAAATATATACTTCTATAGATATACTTAAAAATACACATATCTTCTTATGAATTATTTAATGTATTTTAATAGATGTAAACCCATAGTACACAGAGTGATTTGTCCTCAATACACAGTTGCAAGACCAAGAGAGAGAGGAAAAAAACTGAAAGGTGGCTTCTGTCTGGCCCAGTGTTGTGCAGTAGGTTTGGGATAACCTGCATCTAGAATCAGGGTTTCTGTTTGCATAGTTCTGAGATTAAAGGAAGTCCTAAAGAAATCTTTTTCTTCCAACACACGTTCCCACCCGTGGTCCTGCTTCCGTCTCTCTTCCCACCCCGCTCGTGGGTGCCCTGTCGGATATCTCTTTATGCAACTTGATTTACCGCATGATTGATTTTCCTCCAGACAGCAAAATCGCCCGAGTTAACAGAAGCCTTCGTTTTAAAATTACAGTGGAGAGTAGCGTTGCTCCCTCGTGCCACCCGTATTTCATTGGCAGGTGTTTCCACAGTGAGGGCACGAGCAGTCACCAGAACTAGGAAGAGAATAAATTCTGCAGTCAGTGAAGTTAATGACATCTGGATTCCATGTTTCGTCTCTTTTGCTTTCTTACATGCCAAAACAACCCTACATCCCCTCTGTCATCTATGACATTCCCTGCTGAGCAAGAGGGTGACATAAGAAGGTGACATATACTGGAGCTGACTGACTATAGGAAGTTGCTGCAAGGGATGGCTAAGAGCTAAACTGCTTTCCTTTCCTCACTTTCCTCTTCTTTACCTGAACATACATTGCCAAGGAGTTCGTAAAGATGTGGGGTTTTTTTCTTTTTTGAGCCCTCTTTGAATATGACTGACGTTCTTTGACAGTTCTAAATGTTCAGAGGAAGACAGATAAACAGATAACACAAGTGCATCAGCAGCTTTAAGGATTCAGGCTAAACTAACAAACTGATATTGTCAAATTTCTGGGATCAGGAAAACTGTCAAAAAAACTTGCCTCAATCCAAATCCGTACAGAAGTGACATTTTATGCTATGGACCTGTTCGTTAATGCCCTGAAAAGAGGAAAACCTAGAAAAGCAAAAAGAGCTTGAAAGAAACAAGAAAATAGCTGTTGTTTTTTAAAAATGAGTAAGGTAGTAGTCACCTTTCTTCAAGGACTGTAGCTCCTGTCAGTGGAGCAAAGGAATAGCAGAGAATTGAATAAAACCAAACTCCCTCAGTGCCCTGGTGAAGCATGCAGAGTGCAGGTAGGTGTTTTAGGTACACTGTATTCCATTTGACTCCATGCTTAATTCATCATACCTGAGCATTAGCTAGTGGCAATTTTAATTATTCTCAGAATTGGGCTGGAGGTTTAACTTTGGCCTCTCGTAGATGACCTTCATGCCTGTGGGAACCTATGTGTAAAAAAAACCTGCTTTTCCCTTGTAGTCTTTGTGGGGGTTTTTTGGTGGTGTTTTTGTTGTTGTTTTTTTTTTTTACAACACCAAACTGAATAATTGAAAAACTCCAAGTCTGAAACAGATTAGAGAGAGTACAGGGAGGCGGGAAAGGGAGTGCTGCTCAGAGGCACTCCTATGGCAGAGGAACATGGTCCAGTAAGGAAGACAGTGGAGGGCAGAGATGTATGCTCTCCCCAGGATGGCCACACTGCAGGTGGTGATGAAGGTTTGCTTTTGGAAGAACCAGTCTGAGTCAGTGTTCCCTGAAGAGGATTTGACTGAAAAGTTGCTGTCTAGCAAGCTTTGGGTTCTCATTCTGCCCTGACTGTCCAGATTAGATCTATAAGGAAGTGTAGTATGTAAGGGAGAGGGCAAAGGGCATCTAGATTCCACTTTGAGTTGCAAAGTGATTGGGAGTACACACTTTTTTAGACAGGAAATAAACCACAGACATATTCATAAGAGTTAGTCATTGGCAAGTTGAGTACTACCAGTTCGTTACCTATAGCAGCAGTGAACAGTGGTGTCCCCTAGAAATTAACAGCATAGGGACCCAAAAGGTTGTTGTTACTGTGCTAGGAACCTGCTGCTAGCAATTCAGGTATCTGCACAGGGTAGCGTGGGACAGTTGTCATGGGCATCTGCTCCCCCTTGGGAGAGGTAAAAGCTTGTGTAGTGGCTTCCTGGACCCAGAGTGTCCTCTTCTTAGAAATAGTGCATATTTCCAGAACTGCTACGTCTTCCCTCTCCTGACGGGAGTTTGATGGGAATTTTCACAGCAGCCAAACCTTTCCCTCCTCTGCACCCCTCTTTCCTTGCTGCCCTTCCACAGCTGTCTTCAGGATCTGCCTGAGCTATTTGCAGCAGGAGCGCAAAGACAGCCTTCTGCACTTGTTAGCGTCCCGGTAAGATAAGGTGGCTGGGTCACCAGAGCAGGAGGCTTCTAGCTGAAGTTCCAGTCATTCTGCATTCCCCGTCCCGTAACTGAGTTGTTTTGTGGTCTTGCACAGTTAATTAATTAAGCATGCGTGTTAGTCCCTTCCTCTGTGACGTGGCGGTGGTTTCTGCTCTCGGGGATTGATTCCTTTACAGCTGCTGACAGCTACGAGAAAGAAACCAGCAGGGCAAAGTATTTCTAGCATGGTTTTATTGCAGCCACTCCCAGGCCTTGCCCTGCTCTGGAGCACCCAAGTGCAAGGGCCATGTTTATGTAGCACCAAGGCTGCCTATGTTTTCTGACTGCATTTTTCGTTACGCTCTCTATATTGGGAGTCATCTATGAAAGCTTTATCGTTGCCTGTCATGACTGGATAGAGACACTTTCCTGCACGTAGGTGAAAGGTGTCACCATCTGTACTAGGAGATGGAGCAAAACCCATTTCCTCATCCTTTTGTCACAAAGTTGGGGAACCAAACACCATGTGCAAGAGAAATAGCTCGTAGCAAGCTAGACTGCTTATTCATCTATTGCTGTCACTATGATGCCCAAATGCTTCTGATGCTTTCCCAGTTTTCACCTACAACATCTCTTTCTGGCTCCTGCTTCTTCCCTGTTAGGGCTCCTTCTGGTTCTCATGGAAGCTGCACAGTTTCATACTGGGACACTGCTTACTTGTACCAATTTCCTCCTTCCCCCTTTCTCACCACATTTCACTTCTTCAAGTCAGCAAGAGCCAGCTAGTCACAGTCAGCATGTCTGGAAGTTGGGGGTTATTCTGCAGGAACTTGGTTTGGTTTTTTTTCTGAGAGAAAACAGAATCTATTCAAAGTATTGCTGAAAGGAGGGGAGGGCCAATTCTGAAAAGTTCAGAAAAAGAGAGGATGAATAGCTTAGATAGTACTAGAGGGATGGCCTCACCTAGATTTAACCTTAGAATTACTTCTTTGTATGTTCTCAATTAGTACGTTTATAACATTTTGATGTTTTGATGAACAAATTGAGGAAGGTTTTGTCTCCCTCTGCTCAACTTAGACATTTATACTTGTACAAAGTAAGAGCATCAGTGACATGTCTACTTGTAGTTTCACATTCCTTACTTGAATTAGTGTTAATCAAAGCAGACTGAAAAGCAATTAATGGAGCTGGAAACACTTAAAGGAATATTTTGCTTGCTGAAAAAAAGTGAGGTTCTGATCAAGCAAAATAGTTATTGCTGGTTTGTCTTGGTAGATTTGGCTAGTAAAAAAGGCAGGAAAAGTGGAAACGTTTTACTTTGCTTTTACAAGGAAATGGTCTGACTTTTAATTTCTCAATTCTTTATCTCAGAATTCAGCTGAAATTTAACTCCAAAGTAGGGGAGGGAAAACCTCTTAAAGGTAAAATGAACTATGGAATCCCAACGCTGCACTGCCATGTACTGGGCAGTTTAGGCACTCCAGTGCAATGCAGGAGTCTACTGTACCTTCTCCATAAATTTTTTCATAGGCCAGTATTTTAAAACTGAATTATTACCATTTGAGTCCTGCCCAGACAGGCAAGAAGAGCTTCACCCACCATACACATTTCTTCTCTGGAAAGTTTCCTATCTATAATTTGGATGGCATGAATGGTGAGAATAATGAAAAAGGAGAAGGAATAACAATGGTGTCACACAATTTTACATGATGATCATGAAATCACAACCCAAGTCACATTTGTTGCATATGGAGCACATCTGCTTTTTATAATTATGTTAAACTGTGAATTTCCTTCTGGTGGGTCTTACTGTTGAAGTGAGGTTTTCAAGATTTTTGATAAAACCCCAGGCGTTTCCTGTGTGCATAGCTTTGTCTAAAGCCTGGCAGAAGGTGTAGCAGTATTGGTATAAGGAAACAAGACAGGTCAAAAAGCAGCAGAATTGAGACTGCAGGCTCTGCAAAGCAGGATGAGAAAAGGCAAGCCTGTGATGAAGGCCAAGGGCGACCTGGCTGATTTATGTGTGTTAGTAGGGATCGTTGTGCATCCCCTTGACATGAATAATACATAGAGATCACAAGTTGTATTGGTGGTCATATAAACAGTAGGATTTAGACTTACAGAGACATACTCTACATGAAGATTTACATATAAAAGAATAAAACCCAAAGACTTTTCCCACTTCTAACTGAGAAAGTTAATTTTTCAGAAGTAAACATTGTATTTAATGGCAGCCATTAAATCTGGTTTTTAACTATATTTAACAGCCTCACAAAGAATAGCAATAGTTCCCAACACTGTCTTGCGACTTCAGGAGATGCCTGTGAGTCTAGACATTCAGCACAGAGATGGTAAACACACCTGCCTGATCGTAAACGTGAAGGAACTTTCACTAAATAGAAAGAACCACACAAAGCCCATTGGAATACGCAGACTTTGTAGTGCTGTTCCCTTCCACCCAGCCCTTGAGGACATAACCAAATTAGTACTCACTTGCACCAAAAATGAACAACCACAGGCTTTTCATTGCCGTCCTCCTCATCTCTCCTTTGTTTCACCTCAGGGTGCTCTTCCTTATAATCTCTAGGTGTTTGGGTAAGTAATTCGTTTTAGCTGAAGGGCTCTTCCCAGTATCATCACAGATTGACTTCCTCAGTCTCTCTTAAAATGCTGCTTCTCTGGTCTGCCACTCCCCCAGTCCCCTCCCAGCCAGAATGACAAGGCAGATCACCAGTAGGATTTGACATTGCTCGCTGCTCACTGCCTAGGAGCAGAGAGGAGACTTGTGAACTTCCTCCCCAGTTGTGAACTTTCTTCCCCAATTAAACAGCCTTTCCCAGTTTCTCCTGACATGCAGGTACACAAAGCAAGACAAGCGGCAAACCAAGGGGTGGACTGACTGGGAGTGTAAAACACAACAATTGAAGTCATATATGTGATGACATGTAACTGGGGGATGATAAGCCTCATTGATCATAAGTGTTTATTAAGGGAGCGTAGGGCCAGGGAGAAGGGACACTGAAGCGGTTCACAATGCAGGCTGCTTGCCCGCACCCAGGGCTTAAGGAACTCTGAAGCCTAAACTCACTCACTTTAAATACCTCTAAGAATATGTAAGTTATGAGAATCTGATGACTAACACATTATCTAAATACAAGCGACTTGCATCTCAGGCAGGTTCTTATGCCTACTCTTCAACTGTGCCAATGTGTGTGGCCTGCACGGCAGCCGGATATATCACAGGTATTTCCTACGTTTCCAGTGAAAAAGGCTGCTGCATAAACCCATCAATGGCTTATAGCACGCTGTCTGTGTACCCGTGGAGGCACTCATGGTGGAAGTCCAGCCACTGCTCACATATTCTGGCTGGGCACTCAGAAAGCACAAATAACTGCTGCTATAATTGACTGAACAATAAAAGGAGGACTGATGGCAGCTCAGTCAAATATCTGACATTACATTTAATTGAGTGCAGCTGGCTAGCATCTTTTAAACTCTTCACTGCCAACAGGCAGCAAAAGATGTCTCCATCTCGGATAGTCATCTAGGCTCTGTTTCTAGCCATTAGAGAGACAAATCACTTTTAGGCTGCGAGTGATCATTTTAGGCATTTTAGATGGGGACTTCATGTCTTTAGACCTCATTTTCAGATAAAAATAATTATACCCACAGTGCAGTGATAATAGCGATGAACTCTGTTTTGATTGTTGAAGGAGGATACCTCAAAAGTGGGTATCTACACCAGAGCTACCTTTGTTTAGTTCAGTAAAGTGGATCTTGATCTTGATCATGTGCTGACCCCGTGGTAAAGTGCCAAAAGCCATCCTGAAGCCTGCCTTTTTGTTGATATGGCTGTTGTTCGAAACATCTCCAAGCCAAGGAAATGTATGAGCGATTGGAAATACAATCCCTCTGATAGATAGAACAAATTACACTTTGTGCTTGATTCATAACCTCAGTTCTCTTCAAACAAACCGTTAGCAGAGAGCAAATTAAAGCACGTAAGAGTACAGAAACTGTAGTCTGTGGCAATCTTCCAAATGAGGACCACCAGTCGAAAAATCCGTCCTGCTGTATGCGTCTCTGATAGGCTGCAGATGTTAGGAGATGGCAAGGTTCCTGCAAAAAGAGGAGAGCTTTTTACCAAAAGCGAAGCTTGCTAACCTCCAAATGCTAACTACGAATTACTTAAGATGTAAACAAAACTGGAGCAAGGCCAGCAGTCTCCTTTCTACTCTTCGGAACCCACAAGATTCAGGTTCCTCACAATGATGAGTTTCTGAAGTTTTTATCTCCTTTAAAGATTTAAGAAATCTGTGACTTTATCCACAGCCTCCAGGGAGAGATACGTAGGAACTTTAGCTTCCACACTTTTGATTTTGCTACCATGTAATTTTTTAACTGAATTTGATGAACAATGATAGTGACAGAAACACCATCTGCCCATACTTTGTTAATTCTTGTTTCTCTACATAAAAGCTTTGAGTGTTCACTGAAAGAACTTGGTTACAGTCCCTGACAGACACTGCACCAACTTAGTAAGCTTGCCATTAAACTCTTCACAGAAATCAGACCTTCACTGTGGTTTATACAACCTCTCTTCCCCCCAGTAATTTCGAAACCCACTTGACTGATTTCAGGCAAATTTGTGAGACACATAGTAATCGTAATGGCAGAAAGTTCTGTTCAGTCTCATAAAAATCAGCGGTCTTTATCAGTTGAAATAAGAGAGCAGTCTAAATTAGTGGTAGCTCTTAGGCATTAAGCATTGTCTTCCATTCCAAGAACATGTGATTCTCAACCACTGCACTAAATATGGTCTGTCTCATCCCTTGCACAGCCAGGCAGATAGGGAAATAGTCACAGTGGGCAAGAGCTGATGGCTCTGTGAGGGGTATTTATCATGCTGAGATGCCTGGACTGGAGGACTCGGGTCCATTGGAAACCAGGCTTGTTAAGCCCACTCCTTATGGAAGTGCATGGGGTTTGTTCTGTTCCTTTAACTTCAGCAACTGACGAGCAAAAAATCCACAGCAGAGAGAACTTGCAGAGTTAAGCTGAAAACGATCCCTATAACAATATTTCCTCAAATACCCAAAGCAGGTCCAAGCTTAGTTACCTTATAGTAATAAAGATGGTACGTAGATTAAGCACTGCATGTGCATGACCTAAACCGAATGCACTATTTCCACATCAATTTAACTGTAAAAGTAAAAAGAATCTTCCTCTCCATGCGTATTGGTATGTGTCTGCACTAGGGAGGAGGGACAGCCACTGGATCTCACCTCACAGTCCATAACTTGGACAGGCTGCCTTATCTGGTGTTTGAGCGGAAATACTGGTGTGGAAATGATAAACTTTGGGCACATTTTACCCTGGCCCCAGCCACTCAGTTGCATTACAAGTAAAGAAGTTGGTGCTGAGACAGGCAATGTTCTGTTGTTTTGGAGGCTTACCTAAATAAGACTAGTCCCCTGGGTGTCATAGAGAGCATATGCTTCAACACTTAAGAAGACTTACATAAGGCTTGTTTAGATGTTAGGTTTTTATTGCTTTTGTTAGTTAATTAGGCCTAGACTGGAAAAAGGTCTTTAGGCACTTGTATCCTGTCACTTTTCCCTGACAGTTCTTGTTGAGGAGATAAATAGCTGTTGATAATGTTGATAATGTTGAGCTGTTGATAAGCGCAGGAGGCAAATGTACGGTTTATCTAGAGGAAGTCAGTACTGCATGGCTCAGAACTGGAGCCCCCAGTACAGGTAAATAGCACTCAGGCTTTCACCTGGTTCTGCCCTGGACCAGCCTGTCCAATGAGCTTTGAGCTTTGCTGGGGAGTCAGGAGATGGGAACTGGAGGTTTCCTCGTTGAAAAGGCATCAGAGCAGACATAATACTCCTCAGTCCTAGCTCTTACAAGAACAAAAATCAGCTAATCACGTAATCAGAGAACCACAGAATGGTTTGGGTCAGAAGAGAGCTTTAAAGATTACCTAGTCCAACCTCCCTGCCATAAGTAGTGACATTTTTCACTAGATCAGTCTGCTCAAAATCTCATCCAGCCTGACTTTGAACACTTTAATAATGGGGCATCTGCAGTTTCTCTGGACAGTTTCCAGTGTCTCACCACCCTCATAGTAAAGAATTTCTTCCTTATATCTAATCTAAATCTACCCTCTTAGTTTAAAATCATCGCTCCTTGTCCTGTCACTACAGGCTCTAGTAAAAAGTCCGTCTCCATCTTCTTGTAAGATCCCTTTTAAGTACTGAAAGGCCACAATAAGGTCTCACTAGAACCTTCTCAAGGCTGAATAACCCCAANTACAAGGTTCACATGGGCCCATTCCTCAA
>VZTM01042126.1:0-15146 GCA_013400555.1 Jacana jacana
AAGCAGTTCCCTGTACTTCTTGAACCAAGAGGCCGAGAACTGGACACAATACTCCAGATGAGGTCTCACCAGGGCAGAGTAGAGGGGGAGGAGAACCTCTCTCAAGCTACTAACCACACCCCTTCTAATGCATCCCAGGATGCCATTGGCCTTCTTGGCCATGAGGACACAATGCTGGCTCATGGCCATCCTGCTGTCTACCACCCCAGCAGGTCTTTTTCCCCTACACTGCTCTCCAACAGGTCAGTTCCTAACTTATACTGGTACTTCAGTTGTTCTTGTCCAGGTGCAAGACTACACTTGCCCTTGTTATATTTCATTAAACTTCTCCCTGCCCAACTCTCCAGCCTGTCTAGGTCTCACTGGATGGCAGCACAGCCTTCTGGCTCTCCGGCTTCTATCCTTCAACCAGTTCACAACCCACCTCACTACCCGATCATCCAATGAGTTATACTGCAAATCACAGAAGAGCTATACAAGCAGTTAAGGATGAAAAAACAGGACCTGGAAAAATGACATAGACTGTAGAAACACAGAACAGAAGATTGTATCCAACCAGTTTCAATGAAAAGTGAAGAAAACCACTGAATAAAAAGAATAATA
This sequence comes from Jacana jacana, assembly GCA_013400555.1. Lineage (NCBI taxonomy): Eukaryota > Metazoa > Chordata > Aves > Charadriiformes > Jacanidae > Jacana > Jacana jacana. Next base: position 604 of record VZTM01042126.1, read on the forward strand.
TATTTTTGCACAAGGAGCAGAACACTTCTGCCAGCTTCTAAACAGTTATCTTCAGAATAGATATAGACCATTTCTACAGAAGTAGATTTTTGTCACATTTGGAATGTTTTTGTGTACTAGATGCAAATAAAAGTTGGCAGCTCTGGACAGTGAAAGATCTGCATTTGTGAGTCCAAACTTACCTGGAAAGCTTATGAATTATATTATTCATATAGTCTTTAGTCTAGTATCTAGTCTTTAGATACTGTTTGGTCTTATATTTAGATATTATGTGAGATAACTAAACCATAAATGTTTGCAGTATTTCTTTTCCAATTTAGCACTAACATAGCATATGATTGTCATCTAATATATATCTCATCTACTCAATTATAATTGGAAGATAAAATCTGAGACATAAATAACTTTATAGAAACTAATAGTGTAATGCTTACTCCTATACTTGGTTTACGTTATAGATTACAAAATCTGGTCTCACCACTGTTTATGCTAAACATATTATTCTAAAATAATTTAGTGACACACTTTCATATTGTTTCCATGCTCTTCAGTTTTATAGACTTTTCCACGGCTATGAAGACAGAAACCTCTAGTATCGTGAGGAAAAGTAAAAACAAAAGTTTAGCAGAAACTGAAGCTGCATATTGTGATGTGAGAGAATATGCAGAATATTGAAAGCAAGCTATTCGGTCCATATCTTGCATTGAAGCGTGTTCAAGCCACCTTCCAGCTTGCATTGAACTTCTCAGACCCAAAATGATATACCAGCACACAGGATATATAAATACACATAGGGAACACCATTTTCTAACACTTTGTATCCTACTGAAGCATCTGCAGAATGCTATGGTGAGAGGTACAGTGTCTGCCCTGCTATGAATCACGATGATAAAAATAGCACTTCCAGAAACCCACCATTCATTTAAATAAAATAAGTATTATTTCTCTCTTCTAATTGAATACATAGGTTATTAATACTGTTTAAGCCTGTAAGAAAATACTTCAAGCACCCACACTTGAAATGGGGTGGAACACAGTGTACTCATATATAATAGCATAACTATTTTAGAACACTTCAGGCAGCAAGAAACAAAGAATTTGAAGTACATAATTACAATAATGCACGGTAGCTAGCAGTTTGGTTCTAAGCTCCTATACTATAGTATTATTTTAAGAGTTTGTTTGCAAGACGTAGTTCTGTATTGTGAAGTCTAAAATGGTCTCTGTGCTGGTTCATGTCCAGAAGAGAGCTACCATGCTGGTGAGGGGTCTAGAGAAAAGTCATATGAGAGAGGCTAAGGCAACTGGGCATGTTTAGTGTGGAGACGAGGAGGCTGAGAGGAGACCTCATTACCCTCTACAACAGGACCAGAGGAAATGGTCTGAAGTTGTGGTGTGGGAGGTTTAGATTAGATGTTAGGATGAATTACTTTACTGAAAGAGTGGTCAGGCACTGGAATGGACTGCCCAGGGAGGTTGTAGGGTCACCATCCCTTGAGGTATTTAAGAAACATGTAGATGTGGCCCTTCAGGGCACGCTCTAGTGGCTGAGATTGTAGGTTTTTTTTGTGTGTGTATGGTTGGACTCAATGATCTCAGAGGTCCTTTCCAACAATGAAGATTCTGTGAGTCTGTGATATTCTTCATTGCAACAGTGGTGTTTTCAAAACACCAAAAATTAGCTATATTTTCTTTAGCCTAGCTTCTTTCACAATGTGACAAATGAAGGCACCAGCCTGGTATTTCTACTAAATCACAGCATAGATTTACATGACCGTCATTTTAAAAAAAAAGACCAACCTCCCACCGAGTAATTCAGTAACTAGTAAGGTACGACCATGATGAAGAGACCTGAGTGCTAAGCAGTTCTTGTCCAGAGAAAGAGAGCTTTTAAAAATTATGAGAAAATGATAAAACAATTCACCTTACAAACAAGTGCTGAAAATAAATTCTATCAGTTATTTCTAGAACAGTGTGAAGAAACACTAGTTTCTAGTGAGGGAAAAATACACTTAAAGGACTTCCACTGCTCCCATCAAAATTAGTTTTAATAATATTAAAGATATTAATATTTAATCTTATACTAATATTCAATCTTATTTTAAGAAAGGTACGTTGGTATTTATTCTCAGAGTGAGCAGTTACCTATGAGACATGAAAATTCTGTAAATGCCATGTTGTCAATATAAAAGAATTTTGCATTTTTAGTTTTCTGTTCTGAAAATTATTAACATAATTCAATACATATATCACTATTTTTAAGTTAATACATTTAAAGAAATCTTGGTAGAAAGATGTTAAATATAAGTCGTTGATATAATGCTGACCAAACCTTCTCTCAGGTATTTTGACTACAAATTCCCTTATATTTTGGAATTAATTAATGTCTCTTAAATTTGTATTACTTAATGTTTCTAAATTGCTAGCTCCTATGCTCACGTGAAGTAGATTACTGAACCACGGAAGAAAAAGTTGCTGTCCAAGGTACTACAAATAAACACGCGTTTTCTAATTAATCTCTCAAACGCATTAAAAATAGCTTCAAATTTATTACAGAGTAATCATCCCTGGCAAGCAAGCTAGCACTGCTGAAATTCCCTACATGATACTGCAGTATCAGTGTTATGCTGTTACTTTCCAGGGCCTCTTCTGCTGCATTCCAGTACAATCAGACATTCCAGCACCTGACAATACTCAGTATGTGTAATTCATTTAAGGACAAACCTCTTCTATGTTTTATTACTGACTGATTTTCAGCAGGGTGTAAATACAAAAAAATAATTTGAATTCTACACGATGCATGAAAAAAGCCACTCTCCAATATAAATCTACCTAACATGTACTGTTCAGGCATTCTGCAGAGCCATCACTAATGTACTTTTATCTGCAGTATTCATCTTACATATTTCAGAAGCATATAGATTCACGCATTCATGCAGTAAATAGCAAATAGCATCCTGGATTCAATTGCTACTTCAAAAAACATCCAGAGATGCCAGAGATTATTAAATACAATTAAATAGATTTCTTTTCATTTTGCTGTGTTTACTAAAAGAAGCATATTTGTAATTCGCAAGTGTAAAACAATGCAACAGCCAGGAACTGCAGTAAACCTCTCAGAGCTAATAGCTATATCCAATAATGCTTTCCCACACTACGTTTAAGCAAATGGATTTCATTCACTGCTTAATCAGTCAAATTAACAGTAATCCCCACATGGTTAGAAAAGATGCTTGTTAAACAAACCCAATTTATGATTTATTTATTTTTAAAGTGTCTTAAAGCCGAGATACCTAGCAGAACTACTACTCTGTTAATTCAATCATGCTGACAGAGCTGGTTTCACCTAGCAAATTCTCTCTGCAATTCACAGCATGGCTGACAGCTATCTGCAGAGAAAAATAGCAGAGTAACCATTTAGATCATGCAAAAACATTTACCGGAGAAGATGTAGCAAAGATCAGGATCCAGCTTCCAGACCCCATGAAGCATGAAGCTGAGGGAGCAATCCACTAGCTTGGTCAGGCCAGCAGTGTCTCTCCTACACTTGACCTAGACTGCCTTACATAATGAGGAATCAGTGCTGTATCCTGTGTGGAGGAGCAAGCTGAATGTCATCACTGGCAGAAGTAGGAAGAACTGGCAGCAGGCAGGCTGGTAGTTTGCATGGAGATCACGAAGTCTGCTTTCCCCAAGTGCTCTGGGAGAAAACACAGAGAACAGCTCAGAAATGCTGGTGTCATTCCTCCCCTGGAACGAATGACCGGAAGGAGCCAGGGTGTTACTAACCTGAGGCAGACAGCAAGCGCTAAAGCTGCATCTGTACCTGCTATCAAGGTAACAGAGTTCCTGTCACACTCTGTCGAGAGGACTGCATAGCTACAGCTAATAGGAGAGCAACAGCGAGGCAAAGTAAGGAGGGAGACACTCAGACTGCAGCTGCATACATTTCTCTATATATTACGCATTGTGGTGAGTAGAAGCAAAGCAATGGTATAAGATAAAATACTGGGATTAATTTCCAAAGGGAAGTGCTATTCCCTTACATAAATCTTATTGCATGCAGGTTAGTTTCTGGAAAAATAACCATTTATTACCTGTTTTTCCTTGTGTAACAGAGGCTAGAGTCCTTGTATTACAGAGATTTTTATATTTTCAGGAAAATGAAGTAGGTAAGTTACATTCCTGGTTGTCAAGATGTTCACAGATATTTCTGGTGTCTCTTTTGCTATTTTTCTGGAAAGCAGCTTTGGGATGTTTCCTAGTTTATTATTGTTTGGGTCATATCATCTCTTCCTCTGTGGTGGCACAAGAAGAGAAACAAGTATCCAGGCTTAGCCAGCAGGTAGAAACCACATAACTTTGTCATTTACAAAAACGAGCTTTACATTAATTAAAAACACGGTACATAACTTGTATTACATATTGTATTTCACTTGCATATTTGAATAATACCTAAAGAGCTTTAAATACTGATAATGCATTATAAATTGTTCTTGAATTAATATTTTCAGAGACATAGTTTGTCCTTACAAAAGAAGACAAAGATTCCACTAAGATGGGGCATCTTAAGTTTTGTAGTTATATTTGAGACAGCTTGATCAGGCACAATCAAGAGTAATGTAACTGGACACAAATTCCTAATCCCACAGATCAATATCTCTTGATAATGAATACACCTACTGAGAGATAAGGAAAATATAATTCAATAATAATTAATGTTCCATTTTGTGAAAGTACTGCTATATTTTATGGTCCTTCTTGTTTAAATTAAATGAGTTTGGGTGAGCGAGTTAAATAATGGACATAATATTCAATACAGCTCTGAAATTAGCCAAGTTGAAATCCTGGACTGCATTAAATACAAGAGTAAATTGGAACTCAGCAACAACATCGTAGCAACGTCAAAAGATGGGTCACTAAACTCACTGAATGTTTTAGTATCGGTGTGAAACACTGGCTGGGTTTTCCCAGTCAGTTTAGGTACAGGAACTATTACACTTAGTTCTGCCTTTAGGAAAGTAAACATGATTTGAGCTGTGATTTCAAATGGGAAAAATCAAGGTGCAGGTGAAAGGGATAAAAATAATCCTTTTTTGTTTACAAAATCTATTTAAATTATTATTTCTCTTTTATAAATAAGCATACAATGACTGTTCTGAAAAATTTGATCAGGTTAAAGAAAAATATGCTTGAGTGTCACTGTTTTTAAAAATATTTTCATAGCCCCTTGTTACACTCTTTTTTTTGCTTTCATGAGAATGGAAAAAAAAAGAAAAAGAAAGAAAAGAGAAAAGATCAGAGCATTTGGTAGAAAAAGTAGATCAAAGTAGATCAGTAATAACTTAGGATATACTAGCTTTAGGTCTAAAATATGATGTGGAAACCAAAAACAAAAAACAAAGAAAGAAACAAACAAAAATTATTGCTGCATTTGAAATCAGTAACTTTTTATCCAATGAATGCAATTAGTTTAGTCCACATGAGCAAATAATATCAAAAAAATTTTGTGCTGCTTTTAATCTTTCACATATTGGTAATGACTGTTAATGAGGAGTCCCTATTAGAACTTTTTATAATTTGTATGTATCAACCTCTACTTCTGGTATTTCAAGTGTTAAATAAGAATACTTGCTTACAAGAAAACTATTCACATACTGGACCCTGATTAATCAAGAGAGGAAAATAACATGGCTGGTATTGGGTGATAAGAGCACATGACGATAGCTTAATTAGGGTGCAAAAGGTTGCCAGTTCTGTTGATCACGGCACTTAAAACAGCAAAGGAGCCAAACTACCCATCTACAGCCAGCCCAGAAGTCTCCACAACCATGGCATGGGTTAATGCAGCACCAGAATAATCTGCCTACAGATTACCAAAAATTGACTGCATTGGGTAGAAAAATAAGTAAAGTTTATAGGCAAACTACAAATACACAAAAAAATGAGTAGGAAAAGCTACATAAAAGAACAGAATAGCAAACCTGACTGTCAGCATTGCAAAGGCAATATGCAGTTTGCTTGATGTTACAGTTCAGGCAACCTTGTCTAAGTTTTATACAGCTGATTCCATCTTTGGGCAAAATGATGAACTAGATATTCCTTCACAGCTTTTCTCATCTTCTTTTCTATGATATGGCCTATAAATTGTATATCCAATTGCAGAACAATGACAGTCTCATTATCCTCTTTTGTCATGAGGAAAAATATATCCAAAGTAATGATTTATAAACAATAAATTTTTGTTCAGAACATGCCTGCAAGCCATGGTTTTTGTCCGGAGATAAAAAAATGTTTACTTCTCTCAGGAATTTACCAACTTGTTATTTCATTGAGGTAAAAAACTTTGGTTTACAATAGCTTATATAAATATTTTTGCTCTAGATTAACGTGGTCTGATCTGTTGGCAAGTCAAGACAATTTTAACACAAATTGATACAGAAACTGCAGACATATAGGACTCAGTGAAAGACCGTTTCTGAACCAGCTGCACTGACAATGTGAGTAGCAGACTCTAGTGCTTGAGGGTGGTAAGAAAGTAAGTCAAATTTATATCACTCTCAACAACCAAATTAATTATTCTGATGTCATAGCAGTTAGAAAGATTTATGTCAAAGTGTATCAAGTAAATGCAGTTTAAGAAAAAATAATATTTTAAAAATTTTATTATTTTGCAAGTGACTAGAACAAAGCTGCTGATCGGAAAAGAAGAATGTGTTAGACTAGCCCTCACATCAGCAAAAAGATGAAAATATGAAAGTTTGAAAGTTTAATGTGAGGAGTAGAAAACAATCTAGACCCTTTTGCTATACCCGTCTTATCAAGATAATTCTAGTAAGTTTTACAGAAGACTTTAGCTTATGAAACAAGTTCTGGAATTTTATGGAAAATTTGGCAGTAGAAGTTAACAATGCTTATCACTGAATTATCCTTACTGACTTTATGTCCAAGAGGTTCTTTTTATTTCATGCTTAAATGAAGGAAGGAGTACCTCATAGACATCACTCCTGCCAACAACCTTGAGTAAACAGGACGATTTTTTTTAGATACCCCTCTCTTAAGATGCCTTGCACATAAATAAATCATTACTTGAGGTTTGCTCATACTAAGATAGATTCCATTTGGGATTTGATGAAACATTAAAATGCTCCAGTATCACTGACTGGAGAGATGTCTACAATATCTCGAGGTGCAGGTTTTTGGTTTTTTCCATCCTTCTATGACCTTGCTTTCATTTCTCAAAATAATTTCTCCCTTGCATTCCTGAACAAATTTCACATATGGTTCAATCTGAAATGTGTAAAAAGTGGTTCAAAGTCTTAAAAAAATAAAATCCAGTATCAATTAGAACCCTGTATTTAGACCCGATATCAAATATTCATAAATGGGGGTAGTGGGACAACACGTCCACTTTCAAGTCTTTGACCCAAGTTTCTCTGAAGACTTTGGCCATTTCTATGTCTGTCCTACTTCTACTAGCAAAACCAAGGCATAGCTTATATCTCATTTTTGATATAGGTAGCAAAAGCTTTTGATTTGTTTCTTTGAGTATTATCTAACAGCTCAGGACCAAAATTTCTTCCACATACATTTTTTATTATTTGACCAGGTTATATCACAATAAAGATCACAATGAAGATTTTTTCTTCTCTAGTCTCCTAGACTTCCTGGAGTGTCTGACCAATGCCAATATTCAAATAGGTAGAAGGACAACTCTAAATATTCTTTTATTCTTAGATGATACCTTACCAATCTTGCAACTGTGTTAAAGAGCATTTTAAAAAGTAGTAGTAATTCCAAATACAGTAAATTGTACGTTTTACATGTAAGATGTGTCAATATTTTCAAATCTCCTTTCCTGAGTGTTCTACAATATTTAATAATCTACATATATTCTACATAAAAGAAGGTCCCTGATTTTCCTCCAGATGTCCAAGTATTACAGTGATAGATGAACACTGAATTCTCATATTCAGAGTAAACTCCTCAGAGAGTTATCACTAATTTTGTACACACATGCATTTTCTGATACTTAACATTATATATTATCTTAAAAAATAACTAAAAAATTATAACCCAAGTGAACATTAAAACTTTCCACAGTTAAACTATGAACTGTGTAGGTCAAGGTCACAGTAATCTTAATATTCATTTGACTTCTATTTGACATCTTTTCCTCTGCAATAAAACTAGCTATGATAGCCTTTTTAATTCCTTTCCCATATTTTTTGGTAAGATTTAGAGGGCTGCCTATTATACCTCTGAGAGTGCCTATAAACTGATTTCCCAAGCCACTATTTTTGTACTTATCTCATAAAAAGCCCCATCTGCTGTTTTGCATATTAATGCTAAAAGAAAATGTCAAAAATAGAAGAAAAGAAAGAAGTGAAAATTAAAAAGCAGTTAATTAAGCACTCGATAAATATGCTTATTTATTTTAAGTAAATTAATGATCTTTATCTACTGAAAATAATCAGCACTGGTAGGCATTTCATTGAATTTTTTTCTGTCAATTATTCCAGGGTGTTGAATATAAATTTTAATAGGGTTTATTTTCTTGATATTTCCCTAAACTAGTTCTTATGAGCTGAAGAGGAAGAAACAATACACTCTTAGTTTTGGAGACTAAGTTGTTTAAGTTGTAGGTCATTCATGAAAACATTTTCTAGAAATTGTAGTGGTCCAACCACAAGGCATGAGGTACAAGTGGTGAACTCCAAGGCTTGAGCTATTGATGCCTACAAACATCAAGCAGAAGATATTTACTATTCAGCATAATAAATATACCATTAGCACTAAAAGCAATAAAGCACCTATTTTATTTTTTATGTTTTTTTCCCCCAAACCCCTCCAAAATAACATGAATGATCTGTGATATTGACTCAACAGACACAGAACTGCCTAACACAGATCTTAAAAGACCTACTGCAATGCACAAATTCACAGGACTGTTCATCCCCTCTAGCAACACATGAACATACAATCCGTACTGATTGCATAAATTCATTACTTCAATTTTATTCTGAAACCGAGTAGCTTATTTTTTGTCTTTCTTAAGTTGCATGGGTCCTGGACCAATCAAACAAACTATATTTAGACTTCATTAAGTTTTAATCTCTTTTCAATTCTTTGAAATGTTTATTGATCTAGAGAAGAAAAAAAAAAGAAAAATTCAGATTTTGTTATTTATAGAAAAATGATATTTCTTGTATTTTTTTTGACAGAAATTTTAGAAATATGCTTAATAACTACAGGGTACCAAGGGTGTTGGTGACCTGTTAAATGCTTTCAAAAGATGTCTTTGGATCCCACAACAGGAAATGTTCCACATTCTGGATTCTGTTTCTCTTACTTTCATGATTTGAATGTTTCCAGGAAGTAACACAGATTCTCTTTAGTCTCTTGCTTTTCTTCCCAAGGGGATCCTAGTCTCTTGGGCATAGCTTACAATATAAGAGCTCACAATTGCCCAAAAAGGAATCCTGTGTATCTAGCAACTTTTCAGGTCTCTAGCATCTATAGCTGTCTTCCACAGAGGACTTACTGAGCAGTAATCTAAGCTTTTCAGGCTATATATTCCACATCCAAACTTTGGACTTGCATACTACAACCACTGAAAGGTAAAAGACTACAGCCTTCAAACTATCCAGAGTTATATGTGGATGATTCACAGGTGTCCAGGTGAGAGCTTGCTTCTGTCTTTGTATCTCTACCAACACAAAGACTAGTAAGAATGAGACAAGTCTTGCAGGTCAATATCTTTGCCTTAAACATGGAACCTGCATTCAGTGCTGAGAGAAACAGTGGTTTAACATGCCTGATCTTCCAAATCTTCTTTGGAAGTTGAGGGTAGTCTCTTGCAGGATTCAGGGCACTGTCAGCTGTCAATCACATTCTGCAGTGCCCAGGTTCTGAGGTTTTCCAGTTCAGTGCTTGGCTGACTGGCTGCCTGGCTTGACTAGAGAAGTTGTGGATTCCTCATTCCTGGAAGTGTTCGAGACCGGGATGGATAGGGCTTTGAACAACCTGATCTAGTGGGAGGTGTCCTTGCCTGTGGCAGGGGGGGTTGGAACTCAGTCTTTTCCAACTCTAACCATTCTATGATTCTGCTATGCAGTGTGCTATTTATCTATATAGCAAGATATATCCTTGCCAATGCTCTTAATATACTTAGGATTGCATGCACGTTACACTTACAGTCCAAGTGCTACCATGTCTAATGTTGAGCTTAGAAGAAGCACTAAATATAAGCCTTAAAAAAGATTCAAACACTATCTCATCTGAAGAAAACTCAGTAGCTCCTAGAATATCTTCTTTATTAAACATTTATTTTACCTGTCAAAATAAGTTTTTATGTGGTCACTATTAATTGATTTTTCATTAAATAAAATCTCCACTAAATAAAATGAACACAAGAATTGTGTAATCAGAAATAGTGTTTTCTTACAGGACAAAGAGGCAAAAAACCCCTCTGCTATTATTTGAAAGATAGATCCTTTTGCTTAACTTGCTCATTTTGTTTGACACAGCTATATCTTATTGAGTAAACTGAATGTCCTTGTAAGCCACTGTGGCTTGCTGCCAGGCAGAGTAAAAAGAAAACAAAGGCATAAACTGACCGAAGCAGTGCATAAAATGCCTTGTCTATAAACATTATTTTTTTGTGTTTATCTCTTTTGGACTAATTCCACAGTGTAAAAAAAAAAAAGAGATCTCACAAAAATCTATTGTAAAAGTTGCCCTTTCTTCAACCATTCCTAGTGAGTCATTCTTCAAGATTCAGCTATAGTTATAGTCAAATCACTCAATTTTTAGATGTCAATGAGAGAAAGCACTTTTCTCATGCGTTTTTTCCATGTCATCTCAGATTAATTCAGCAAACTCTATTCTTTATGGAACTTTAATGAAGCAAAATTCTTTACTTCAGCATATTTACATCTTCAACAGTTATTAATTTTTATTGGAATCAGTGGCAATGTGACCTTGAGAAAGACAAATCTCTATTCTTCATTCTTCAGTCACCTACAGTGCAGTACTGGGATGCCTACCACAGTCCTGGTATCTCAATCTGTGTCAACTTTGAATCTTTGCCTTGCAAAATGCAGATTTTGGTCTCCTTGTGTCTAAAGGTCAACTTGCGAAGGAAACCAAGCAATGCAAATCTATCTGTTCTCTTGCCTAAGAACAACTGACTGGAGCCATCTGAAAGCTCCTGGTCTAAATAGAGTAATTTGGGAAAGAGGCTGAGCTCTCTCTCACGGGAAATGTGAGGATTCCTGTGGTACTAAAATAGAAATATTAATAGCATTTTCTGCATATAACCACAGCTCTGTGGTCTTGAACCTTCCTCCAGGATCTCTATTTTGATTCACCACCTTCCTGGAAACAGTGGGTTTTCCAGCGAACATTCCATACCCCCTCCTTCAAGACTGCAAGAAGAAGATCAAGTAATTTTTTCATTTTTCCCTTTTTAACACAGGACTTCCCTGAGGACACTAATTATATAATCGCTGCTCCCCTAACCTTAAGCCTAATCAGGGTTACTCTGGTATTGGCTGTAAGTCTATATTAATATTTTCCTTCTACTCCCTCTACCCTGCCTTTTGTTACTCTGAGTTGGCTAGAGTAGTAATGTCAATCTAGAATTGGAACTCTGTGTTACAAACTGCCCTTGCTGAGAACTCTCTCAAGCATTTTCAATAGCAATATAAAAATGAATGCTAATCCCTGATGACTTTGCGCAGTTGAAGCCACTTTCAGATAGTAAACTGATTTTAAGCAATAACAGTTAGAAAATATAAGCAGCATTGTTTCATAGAACTTCAGGCCTCACAGACTAGAATACTTAGCCTGAGCTTCACTCTGCTAGATCTAGCTCAGTTACTCCTCCAATGAAAGCAAAATGTATTTATGTTGACTGAAATCAGGAGGAGATTAAATAATAGCGTGACAAAGGGCACAGAATGAAGGGAAAGAAATGCTGCAAATGTCTCTGCAGGCAAGTGATTGCAAGATGAAATGCATCAATGTCCTGCACTGCAGAAGAGAGGAAGGGAAAAGCCCTTGAAATTTATTTTTTTTTAATTTTTTTGTTTGTTTGTTCTGATCTGAACTGTAACCCCAAGCCTAATAACCATTTTTAAGGTTTTAAGGTCAGTTCATGAGAGAAATAGAGCTGGCTCATTCTCACTAGTCCTTCAGACTACAGGTATATTCCAAAAACTATCTAATCCCCAGTGGCTAATTTATACTGCCTAAAAGGAATTCAGATCAAAAAGAATAAACAGAATTCAGCCAACTAATTTATGCATCAGGGAGAAGTTTTTCATGACTTCTAAAGGACATAATTTGATTCTAATAATTTTAAAGAAGAACTGTTCCTATTAGTCATAGGAAAATATTCTTTTAAGATGAAGGGGAAAGGAATTGCAAAATTAACATATTCCAAGACAGAAGTGAACAGCTTAAATCCGATTTGCTCTGAACCTGAATTAAAGGCCCAGGCCAGTTGTATATCCATTGCTTTTTGTATTAGTTTATACTAGATGTTTCTATTATCCTTGTTTCTTTTGAAAATGAACCTTCTTATCTTGTATTCATTCTGAGGTCCCAGTTGTTGTACCTTGCATTTGACTATATTCAAATACAGTGTTTTCAACTCAAATCTTTAAACCAGAATACCCACCTTGCCCTTAAATAGCATCTCTATTGACCTTGTTCTTTTTTCATGTCATCCACAAACTCTATTACCAAAAATCTTACAGTGCGGTTTGTGTAACTAACAAAAATACTAATTACACCAAATAAAGAACTTATTCATAGAAAGTTCTTCCTAGAAACAATGCCACACAATTAAATCTTCCTGTTAAGTAATATTTTAAAATCTACATGTCCCCCTTAGGAGTATTTTAAAATCTATCATCCCAGGTTGTAACCCACCTAATACATGCCCTATAACTTCCAAATAAAGTAAGCATTTAATGAACACATGATATTTAGTGCCTTAAAAAACCTCAACAACTATGCTTCTATATTTGCCTATTAAAATAAACTAATGATACTGTCAAAAAGGACATAACTTAACAAGACTTATCTTTTTGCTGATTACCATAATTACCACTTTAGTCTCTAATGTTCTGTTGCTCAAGTCCAAAAATCTTCAGCTTTTTACTTGGAATTGACATCCATGTAACTAATCAATAGTTCTTCAAAATGTCATTTCTAGTGTTTATAAATTTGGAGTAAGATTGGCAGTCCTCCAGTGGTCTGAATGTCACATTTTCTGAGGCTTGCTGCTAGTTGTGCTAACAATAATAACATTACTATTGTTCATCAAGCCTTCACTGATTAATCTCCTTTATTTCAACTTTGGATACATGGTAATAAATTTGAATCCATGCCTGATATCAAGAGACAACATTCAGAATACCAAAGATAATATTACATATTGTTTCTCTCCTTTTTTTCTTATTCATGCAAACAATGTGTTGCTTATCTCTCTTAATCTATTCCATCAAAATGCTGCTGTTAGTGCTGTGAACAAATGTTTATCTTTGGACCACACTGAAAATTTTTACAAAATACTTTGAGGTTCTCAAAGATTCTTTATATCTTTATAGAGACAAACCTTTGGGGGTCAAATCGCTGCCTGTGCTCACTACATGCCACCCCATCAGAAACTGTATAACTGCCTTCAGTTAAATGATGNTAAATTTCCTCAAGTCCAACACACAACCAGGGGGTGTCAAACCCCACCCCAAATGATGTAAAACTATTCAGAGCAAGATAAAAGGTGGTCTTCCTTCCTAGATAGCATCAAACTACAGAGCACCGTTCCTCTAACAATTTAGGATTCATCAGTAATGTTTACATTGATTCAAATGCCTATCTCCTTGATTTGCATACTTTATTTTCAACAGGAGCCTGAAGTCTTAGAATCACCATTTTCTCTGACTAGGAATAGCCACTAGAATACATTACACTTACGGAACATTTCCATGATTCCTTCAGCATGCTCCTGGGAATAGCTTCCGCCTATTCCCAAATATCTTCCTGGTCTACCTGCTATAAGTCTGTAACTATTACAGAAAGATGATTCACATAATCTCTGAGAGAATGGTGAATAATAGACAAATTAATGCATGTTTCTTGGAGTGCTGAGAATTCATCGTTTATATAGGTTGAGATTTCTTGCCTGCAGAGACAAGGACTTCTGCATAGCTATTGTGTGCCAAGAGCTATTGATCCTAATTTTTTATTGAACAGAAGCAGGAGGGAGTTGAAATAATTATAGAAATATAATGTGACAACCTCCCAAAGGATCTTAAGCTTGTAAGAATAACAAGAAAAATAGCTATGAAAGATGGCTTAGGTAATTTTATACCAAAATCTTGCAAGCAAAGTGCAGAACAAATGATTAAATTTATGAAAGAAAATGAAATAATGATGTTTAAAAAGATAAAACCTGTAGTCTAAAACATTATCTGGACTACCAAAACACTGGTGGAGAAAAATTATATTCCCCAAAATTAATAATGATTTTG
>VZTM01042136.1:3905-26245 GCA_013400555.1 Jacana jacana
GCTGGGAGCTGCCCGGCAGAAAAGGACTTGGGGGTGTTGGTCGGCAGCCGGTTGAACGAGAGCCAGCAGTGTGCCCAGGTGGCCAAGGTGGCCAGCAGCATCCTGGCCTGTCTCAGGAACAGAGTGGCCAACAGGACTAGGGCAGCGATCAGCCCCTTCTACTCGGCACTGGCGAGGCCCCACCTCGAGTGCTGTGTCCTTTGGGCCCCTTACCACAAAAAAGCCATTGAGGTGCTGGAGCGGGTCCAGCGAAGGGCAACAAAGCTGGTGAGGGGTCTGGAGAGTAAGCCTTATGAGGAGAGGCTGAGGGAGCTGGGGTTGTTCAGCCTGGAGAAGAGGAGGCTGAAAGGAGATCTGATCACTCTCTACAACTACCTGAAAGGAGGGTGTAGAGAGGCAGGGGTCAGTCTCTTCTCCCAGGTCACAGGTGATAGGACAACAGGAAATGGCCTCAAGTTGCGCCAGGGGAGGTTCAGATTGGATATCAGGAAAAATTTCTTCACAACTCTGCTGTACAAGAGGTTGGCAATAAAGTGTTAAAAAAGAAGGAAGTGAAATGAGTAAAGCACAGTGGACAGTCCAGTCATTTTCCAGATCCTGACAGCAAACTATTTGTCATGAAATCAGATGTCTCCTGACGAGGCTTAGAAAGCTGCCAACACTGGAACGAACACAAACAAGTGAATCTGATGTGCTAACAAAACTGCTTTTTTAATAATGCTGTTGAGTTTTCCTTCAGAACTCTTCAGGACAGAAAGACTTTGCCTCAAGGTTGAAAGGCTGTTTCAAATCTTCTTGCATAAAATCGGGTTGATGCCTGGCTGTAGTCTTTACAAAAAGATGCCTTGCAGGACAAAAAAACCTCAAATGTAAAATACTAATTATTACCCCACGTATAAGCTCAGGATGTATGAAGTAACAGTTTATATGGAAAGAGTAGTACATTGCATGGTAAATGTTCTGTTTCAAAATGTAGTTCAGAATTAAGTCATTGTGTGTACTGTCATCTGGTCTCACTCCTGCTCTTGATAGTGCTGTTTTCATTCAGTTTACATGGCCAAGGAGGCACTTGGCTCACTTTTAAGAAGTATCTGGTTTTGTGGGCTAGTATATCACTGTGGCAAGAAGGTGGTGATGTACAAAAGCTTAATATTTACAAACTCTGTTTCAGATGAGAGAATAGACCAATAATGTGGATGATGTTTGGGTAGAAATGTAGGTTGGGATGATAAAATAAGATGTCCTGCCTCTGCAACAGTATTTTTTTTCGTTAACCGACAGAACAGGATTTCACAAGGTCTCAGGGGGTTTTGTTCTGTTTTTGTGATTTATTTTTTAATCTTTATAAAGTGTCTTGCTGGTATGAGCCTCTTCTATGCTGGATATGATCTATTACAGAAGCTGCTCAGTCTCCTTGACAGTAAAGTCTCCTTGCCATAAACAAGAGTTTGTTTAATTGACTCTCAGAGCCTGTGAAATCCTGCTCGAACTAGAAGGTCAGCCAGTCTCTAGGAGGTGATTAACAGAGCAAACTAGTTCAGGGTGGTGACAGAGACCTGCTTGTTCTGAAAAGTAAAGCTGCCTTTTTACTCTTTAACCCCATTATTATAAACATTCAGAAAATATTTGTGCTTTTCTGTTATAAGTGTTTAGTAGACCTTAATGGAGGTACTCTCATCACATGCCAGTAGATGTGGAAAGTAATGGATTCCACTGTGTAGGTAGAATCTTAATTACACTTACTTTTTCCAAGGTCAGAGAGGAAGTGTGTAAGGCTTCTCGTCACAGAGAGTGCACTTGAGTATTGTCCTTTGAGTGTAGTGACTGCGTGTACAAAGTGGTATCTTATGTTACCACAGCTTGTGGTTTTTGTAGTACAGCTCCTGCCATTCTAGTTATCTTAAATCAAAAAGATTCTTCAAATGAAAATATGCTCCACAGCAGAGAGGGAAGCAATGTTTGGATCCTTCTTCATTTCCTGATTCTGTACGATACCTGGAAGTGTGCTGCTGGAAGCACAGTATATACAGTGCTACAGATAGTTTACTACTGTTCCTTTTAAACTGATGTTACTTCTGATTGTCTAAAATGACTAGTGAATCTCCTGTGCAGCATATGAAGATGTGGAATCATGGTACTTTCTGACGTTCTTTAAACCAGGATGTACAGCTTCTGTATCTTGTTGCTCTGTAAAGTCAGAACATGGCACCAACAATTATGATCACATGAAGAATTTGCTATGTTGTCTGACTCTGATAAGATGATGTAGCAGTAAAAGCATAAAAGCAATACCAATATCCTATTGAGAGTGGACATTTGTGATAGTTTGATTTCTGGTGCGTTTCTGGTACTTGTAAGTCATCAAGAAAAATGAAAACCCTTATTTCCTATTATGCAAGTGCTGAAAAATGATTTGTCAATTTTCCATGACCTTTGACTTTGTAGATAATAACCTCATAATTCTCCCTGATGATGGAGATAAATATAATAAATTCTCCTGATTTTAATTGGGAATATAAAATCCTCTCCTGAAGTAGCCATCCTGCATTGATGTTTCTTGGTTGCTTCATAATTTCAGTCATGTCCACGTCAGAAAACTTTGCATAAGTTTTTTTCATAATGAATTGAGATGATGCAGGACATTTATTCATTCTTGTGTTTAACAGGGCTCAGACCATCATGAAGGCTCGTTTGAAAGGAGCCCAAACAGGTCGTAATCTCTTGAAGAAAAAATCTGATGCTTTGACACTTCGATTCAGGCAGATCCTTAAAAAAATTATTGAGGTAGGTAAATCCGAATTCTCTTCTGTTCGGCTGGCTTTCTTTGAAATCTCTCTATTCTGTCAGTTGTGCCTTACCATTATGCTGACTTAATTAGGTAGGCTGAATTGTAGGACAACTTTGTGGATAACCTATTTTTTGTAGGTCCTACTTAGGACAAATGAGCAGAATTATGTTTTCCTGGCTGCAGTGATACAGAATTTTTGTAAGAATTCATATTCTCCACCTTCTTCCAAGCAGTCCTAGGCTCTGCTTTCTGTCCCAAGTTCCCTATCATCTCTTCTACATTGCAGGGAATTTGCTCTGATGCTGTGAAATACTTTAGGAGTGGACATTACCATGTTCTGTACTCCTATTTTTGTTGCTCTATCTGGCTTGGGAGAATACTGCGGGTCTGTAATGTTTCCTGCACGACCAAGTACACTGTCTCCTACACCAAGTCCTCCTTCTTCCTTTGCAACACGGATGACCAACCTACCGTAGTCAGCAGAGCCTGATGTGGGTTGTTCTGTCCTGCTCTCCTAGATGGGTTCTAGTTGAACTGCGTTGGCTGCAGCGGCTACAATATCCATGGTGAGCAGTAGCGCTTTGTTGCCGTGCTGCAGACGAGCACTTGGCATTCTGTATCGTGTTTCCTATAGACTGTCTGATACACAAAGGCTCTTGCTGCTCAACAGCATGCGTTTTTTTTAGCTTCAAATGTGTAAAAACTGGGAAAAAATGGAGTAGGAGGAAAGCACAACTTCACAAAGCCGCATACCTCTGTACATGGAAAAACAACTTCAGCTGTCTTAGTATTCAGGACTGTGAAGTAAGAGTGTTTTCCTGCTGAGCCACTTTATTGTTGTGATTTAACCCGTGTAGTAGAATTTTATGATTCTTAAGCCAGACAAGTCTTTCACCGTTTCTGTGAGTTCTACAGCAAAACACCTGAAATATTTCATTTTTCACCAGTCACTGGGAATTAGGATTTGCAGTTTGAGGGTAAGCTACTGTACATACAGGACTTTCTCACTCAGAAATTTCTCACTTTTAGCTTTGTGCTGTTTGTTATTTATCCTGGAGAAGGAGTAATGATGTGCCTTGTGTTTACTGCCTCTTTTTTTTTTTTTTTTTAACAGACCAAGATGCTGATGGGTGAGGTGATGAGAGAAGCTGCCTTTTCACTTGCTGAGGCAAAGTTTACAGCAGGAGATTTCAGGTGAGGATTGCTGATCTTGTAGATGTCCTACCCCTGGAAAAGAGCCATCAACAAATTGTTAATTTATCTTTCAGAAAAAAAGTAAAATCTTTAAATGCACTTTTAAAAGGAGGGAAAAACAACAGGCAGTGGACAAAGTAGGTCAGGATGAAAGGAATTTCACTAGGTAAAGGTGAGAGACATGACTGGAGGTGAGAGATAATTCACATGATGAAAATGTATCCTCCATCAAAGCTAAACAAAGTGGAAAGATTTAACAGAAAGTACTTTATGAACAAATCCTTGATTTGAGAAGGTGTTGCTTTTTGCAGCTTGGAATCTAAAAAGTAGGGAAACAAGAACTTATAGCAGAGTATGGGACCATTTATTATTGTGATCTTTCTTGTTAATTTGAGGGCCGG
Organism: Jacana jacana; assembly: GCA_013400555.1. Taxonomy (NCBI): domain Eukaryota; kingdom Metazoa; phylum Chordata; class Aves; order Charadriiformes; family Jacanidae; genus Jacana; species Jacana jacana. The sequence goes on from VZTM01042136.1 coordinate 8,289, forward strand.
ATGTAGCGTGTGGGATTTTGTCCTAGTAAGTCAAACAGAAACTTTACTAATTGTTCTAACCTCCTGTCTCATTGACCCCTTGTCTCACTGGGGCTAGTGAGGACTGTATGTCAGAGGGGACACAAATCTTTTTCCTCCAGTAGGATATTGTAAAATTGTATTTTAAATAAATTACAGTTCTGACTAGGGTGTTTGTGTAACTTACTCAAGTGTGTGTAGATTTTGTGGAGTAAAGTGAGAGAAGTGTTAGTGATTCAGCTGATGGTACTACCAATTAATGGGGAAGAACAAGGTGATCAGACACAGCAGTAATCTGTGTTCTGCTGGAGAAAAGTGCTTTTGCCCTTTCATTTGGATGGGGTGCTCTTTCCTGTCCTAACCAGTTGCAGTGTTTAGCCATAAACAGTAGTCAGATTCCACCCTGTAAGCAAACTGTACTTCAGTGGAAGAGGTGGCTGTAGTGACCTGCTCTTGTAAGACCTAAAGACACTTTAGAATTCTTCAGGATGAATTGTTGTACAAGCATAAGTTTGTGAATGTGATAGAGTTAGCAGGTAAAACTTGTGACTAGTCTGAAAAACAAATACATACAACCTCAAATGAGTGAAATGTTGTGCCTTGGGTCTGCATTAAAGCCTTAAAATCCCTTCACTTTTATTGAGGAAAAAAGTCTCACAGCTTGATTAGACTCAGTGTTATTAAAGTATTTTTGTGTAATTTGCCAGATAACTGGGTAGTTTTTAACCCTGCTTTAAATTTACATTTCACAGACTCTGCATTTTTTACATTTCCAAACATTGCTGGAAACCTATTTCTTTCAAAGCTTCTATGTTAGCTTTGAAGTTGGCAATAAATGGCAGAGAGAACTGAGCTGAAGACAATTTCTCTGTCTTTATAGCCACTTAGTAACTACTTCATCTTGTATATAATGACTTAATGAACCACTTCAGCTTTCCTAATTAAGGCTTATGTTTTCTTCCTTACAGTACCACTGTGATCCAAAATGTGAACAAAGCTCAAGTCAAGATCAGAACTAAAAAAGACAATGTAGCAGGTGATTCTTCCAGACTATTTCAACACTTAAGAGATTGTGGGAGTAGACTGAAATATGCAGGAATGTCCAAACACACAGTAGGAACGCTTGCAATCTGCTGGTCTTTTTCACATACAGCAGATAACTTCTATATTTAGCTGTTTACCTCATAAAATTAAACGAGCCTGTGTAACTTGCAGCCCAATTTCTAGATCTTTGGACAAATAATAACTCCCATAGAGTTTTACTGAAAAATAGATTAGGTACTAAGTAGATTAAGTATCAAAAACTAAGTAAGTTTCAGGAAGCTAAATATCAGTAACTGTCAATGAAGAAAACAAAAAGTTAAATTAAGATTGAACACTTAAAATATTCCTTAAGCACAAGGATAAAACTGAACACTGAATAAGATGGAATACTTCCCTGAATTTTTCACTTGTCTGGATCTTTGTGATCTCAATAAAACTCTGAAGGTCCATATTAAGATGTCAAAACCAGCATGACTTAAATCATTACAAGCTATGTAGGCAGATTTGGGAAAAAAAACTTCTAAGATTACATAATTTATTAGAAACAAATGGGTAAAAGTGAGTTGTACTTAATAAATCTATGAGCTTTATGTCTCTTATACATGTTCTTCTTCACTTTTTTTCAGGTGTAACCTTGCCAGTTTTTGAACATTACCAGGAAGGAGGAGACAGTAAGTACAAACCAAGCCTTTGCTACCTTACGTGTACTTAAGGCTATTCTATGCTAATGCAAAAGTATTTGTCACATCATGTCTTGCTGATAAGGCAGTTTACTTTATAGCCATAGGTGTACTTACTTCCTCTACGGTGCTTTTCCCTGTTCCTTTGATAATGGAGGGATTATTAGGGACTATAGTGGATTTTAATTTCCTAAATCTGCGAGTTTTTCAGGTGAGGTGGCGGCTTGTCTTGAATAACCAGCTTTTGAGTCCAGTAGGTCTTACTGTGGACATGCACAACAGTGATCTGTAGTAACATAAACCACTATGAAGGCAACTCGTTAGTGGGAAAAGGCTTTAGCTTGCCACTTGCTGAGTTGTCTGTATCCCTCTAGTTTATAAAGTATTAATTTTTACCTGGTAAGAAAATACCATAGTAGCAATGGCAACAAATATTACTTGATAGTTTGCTGTTTTTTTTTCCAGGCTATGAGCTGACTGGCTTGGCCAGAGGTGGAGAACAGCTGGCTAAGCTGAAGAGGAACTATGCCAAAGCTGTGGAGCTGCTTGTGGAACTGGCCTCCTTACAGGTTGGTGGGAGGAAAAAACAAAGGAGATGGTTGGTTTCTCACTGTTGTGAAACCAAAGTCACGTAGTCTCCGTGACTGTAGCTTAATACTTTGAGCTGTGCTATACTCCCTTAGTCCCAGTGCTGTAAAGTTGCAAACCTTGCCCAGCCATAAACCAGAGCTATATTACTGCTTCAAAGAAGTCCTTATTCCTAAATGCTAAGAAGAAACTTTATTTGAAGAGCTGGTATTTGTAACTGCTAATGTGCAGTGTTCAGCATGCTGCTCACAGCAGTAGAAAAAATTCTATCAAGAATGTAGTTTTTAATGCTACGTTACAGGCTTTGGCTTTCCAGTGCTATTGGCTTTGTGTATAGAATTGATGGAAGTGCTGAATGTATGTTACTCTGCATTAATTATTTAATCCTATTCCATCAGACATCTTTTATTACTTTGGATGAAGCCATTAAAATAACAAACAGACGTGTGAATGCAATTGAACATGGTGAGTATTTTTCCATTTGGGATGCATAGTATTTTTCTGTCTCCACGCAAAATGAGGAGCAGGGCCATGGAAGCCAATCTGCTTTTGACTGCCTTCTCCTTAGTAGGATTTTTAACCAGTTCAAGGATTCTTGAGGAAGAATTGCAATAAAGCATATTGCAAGTAAGAACAAAAATGAGAAGCCCAGTGAAATGGACTGGAGACTACAGAGATAAATGATTATGTGAGCATGAGGAAACTGTATTGAGAACCTGTTTCACAAACACATTCTGGAGTCTCTGATAGTGACTTTGACTTGGTCAGGCCTGTTGGCTAGAAACAAAAGGCAGGATGGTTCTGTGTGTCATGATGTTCCAATAGATTTTCATAATAGCTTTTAATAAATACTAACTAGCGTGGAGAGCTGGTGACTTTTTCTGTTTGGGTGGGATCATGGAGGAAGCCTCCAGAGAGAAGTATTGGTAACTTGTTCAGGTTTGTGTTACAGGAAACGGAGCAGTCCCAACCTCAATACTCCAGTATTTTTCTTTCATCTGAATTGCTTGTCCTCTGTGATCTTGATTGTAAATGCGTTCCTTGCACTTCAGTACTACCTGTGCACACTATTGTGGCGATTCCTTTTGCTGCAGTATCCAGGGTGCTTTGATTGTTTCAGGTCCCTTTCCAAGTTGGTTGTACTTGGGGATTTAATCATCTTTGCGTGCATGCAATAACTTATTTTAGTACATGACTCTAAACTGTCCTTCTCGGTACCGTTTTCCATGGACTTGTACCTTTGAATGTGCAGGCTTTATCTGCACCTTATCACTCTGCAGAAAAGGTTTCCTCTGCAGCCTTCCAAATAACTTTGGGAGGGCTGATAACAGCCTTCTCCTTTCAGCAAGTGATTCTGACGCGTAGTTTGCCCAGTTGGGTGTTAAAGCTGTGTTTAATGTTGTGTCTTTTCCCCTGTGATGGTGTTACTTTCAAGTATTTGTTTTCATTATGGCTTTTTTCAGAGATCATAATTCCCTGAGTGAAAGTGCTATATTGAACAGAAGCACCTGAGAGAGTGTGATGGGAGAGCATAGTTTCAATTCAAATCTTGCCCACCTCTTGCAGGATATTTTTTTTAACCATTTCCATGGGGAAGAAGGACCTTATAAATAATCAGGGATCAATGCTTACTGATTCCATTGCAGCTTTCCAAAGTACATGCTATGGGAAATTCTGTGATTTTCAGAGTCCTAGTTTAGTCCTGAATTTACTGAAGAAAATAGAGGTACTTGTCCATCATGAAATAGTATGGTCTTCCATGAAAGACATGTAAATTTCCTCTAGCCAAAAGAAGTGCTAGATTGACTATCTGCACTGCATTAGATAAATTCCTGGCTTTCCTAACAGCAGCCAAACAGTTTCCTTACTTAGATTATTTTTTTCAGTGATTATTCCCAGGATCGAGCGTACGCTTTCTTACATCATCACAGAACTGGATGAACGAGAACGAGAAGAATTCTACAGGTAAAGATCTAGAATGAGACTAGGCCGGTCTCTTTCTCAAATAGATCATTCCTCAGAAGGAACCAGGGAGAGCTATTCACTAAATCAGGCAGCAAACACTGCTAAACACAACCTGGTTCTTACTGCACATTGAGACACCAGAGCTGGGCACTTGGAGATCTGCAATTCCTTGTCTGAAAGTTGCAAATTGAATCCCTATCACTAGGATAGAGGGAATGATGTGATATAGTACACTGAGGTGTTCTGCTTTAAGGACACCTCTGCCACAGAGGTCATTGTTCTGGGCTACCTGAAGTAAAAATGTCAAGCCTGGAATGAATTAAAGGAAAGTCTTGGTTGACTGTTGGCTGGACATGAGTCAGCAGTGTGCCCAGGTGGCCAAGAGCATCCTGGCCTGTACCAGGAACAGCATGGTGAGTATCACTCATGAGACGCTAGTCACTCCATACTCAGCACTGGCAAGGCCCTGCCACAAGTGCTGTGTCTAGTTTTGGGCCCCTTACCACAAAAAAAAGCCACTGAGGTGCTGAAGTGGGCCCAGAGAAGCTGGTGAGTCAGCCTTATGAGGAGAGGCTGAGGGAGCTGGGGTTGTTCAGTCTGGAGAAATGGATGCTGAGGGGAGACCTTGTTGTGCTCTACAACTACCTGAAAGGAGGTTATAGAGAGGCAGGGGTTGGTCTCTTCTCCCAAGTCACAGGCGATAGGACAAAAGGAAACAGCCTCCAAGGGGAGGTTCAGATTGGATATTAGGAAAATTTTTTACCCTGAAAGGGTTATTAAGCATTGGAATGGGCTGCCCAGGGAAGTGGTTGTGTCACCATCCCTGGAGCTACTTAAGAGATGGGTTGACATAGTGCTTAGAGACATGGTTTAGTGATGGCTTTTTATCAGTTAGGCTGATGATTGGACTAGATAATCTTAAAGGTCCCTTCCAACCTAGACAGTTCTACGATTCTATGAGAATTACCTTCATTGACAAATCAGAGTAGTATAATGCAGTGCTTCAGGTCAAGAATAGAATGTATAGTTTGGATGAAGACATGCATTTGTCTGCAGAGATGAAGTTTTTCAATGGCAGCAGTTAAAGCCTTTTGCCATTTTGAAAAAGGATTTTCATTTCCTGGAGAACTTTTCCAAGCAGCTTTACCATATCCAAGTTGTAGTACGGCATGTTTGCTGCTAGCCTGTTTTATGAAAACATCATGTTGCCTTCGCATCTAAACAGGTAATTTCTCTTCACAGGTTAAAGAAGATCCAGGAGAAGAAAAAAGTATTGAAAGAAAAATCTGAGAAAGAACGGGAGCTGCGGAGGGCTGCTGGTGGGGAACAGGAACCAGCCAATCTCTTAGCAGAAGAGAAGGACGAAGACCTTCTCTTTGAGTAACCCAGCCCAGTTGTTGTATTTGCAGCATGGGACCCAGAATACAGAATGTCCAATTGCAATATAATTCAGGACATGTTGCCTCAATGATACTTACGTGGCTTCTCAGTTGGTGTGCAAGTCTTGAATTGATGGATTGTGGATTTTTCCTGGGAGATTAGAAATCTAGGAGCTTGACTGCAGCGTAAGAGGAAACAGAGATGAGTCAGGTGCTTTGCTGTCAGGAAAGCCTTCTACTGCACGTTGAGTCTGTTTCTTCACTTAGTAGGAATGACTGCCCATAGGTGTGGTTTTTGCAGGATAACTGGTTTTGCCTGATTAGGTTCCTCTTGAATTGCTCCCCTTCCTAGTGCGAGCGGAGGAGAATGTTCTTTAGGGAGGGAGCTGGATGTAACGCGCTTTACTGCTGCACTGTTCACGGTCACGTTTCTTAACGCGGGTGCTGGTACAGCTGAAGTCAGATGTCAGTAAAGACAACTCCAGTTTTCTAACCTGTTGATGAAATCCACTGTCATCTTCTGTGATTCATTTTTGTTGCACGATTATTACCGTTGGCTTAAGACATCCATGGTTTTAATTAGAGGTTCTGCCAATTTGTGTACTGTCTGTGCTAGAAACAAGTAAAAATTTTAAATGTTAAGGTATCAAGTGTCTGACTCCAGTTGTTAGAAGATGGTCTAAAAAGCTCCTTATGTTGTCCTCTACTTCATCCCCTACCCCCAGTTTAGAATCCTCACTGGGCACGTCACTTTTCAGCCTGTGCCCACATTCACTTAACCGTTACTGCTTTAGGTAAGCAACCGAGGAGAAGGGGCTCCCTCCTGACACCAACACATACTAACTCAACTGTCCAGCTAGGTGTTGCTCCAAGGCTTCATTGCAGGAGGCAGGGTTGAACGCACAGTGGTCCATCCTTGCTGTGATTCTTCACGTCCTTTGCTGACATGGAGACCAGGAGTGGCTGATGAGTGGCTGTCACTGAGTGCTGCTCAGCTTGAAGGGCTGTTGTCCTAAAGCCGTTGGTTTGCGATCGCTTGGCAAACTGGACACACGCCACAGCAGTAACACTAGTACATGTCTCCAGTACCACTGCTCTCTTCAAGGTAAGCATCTTGTTTCAAACACGATCCCGCACTTACCCGCAGATGCAGGGTAACTGCAAGGAAATGAATTCCTATTAACGCCTTCGAAAAGTCATTTTATAATTGCATGAAGCACAAGGACATCTCATTTCTTTTCAAGCTGAAGGCAGCACAGCTGAACAGTAAGTCCATTCTCTGTTGTAAGACACGGGTCCAGCTTGAAAGAGAGAGCCTGTAGATCCGAGGACATGTTGCTACCTCTCCCACTGGATGATGGTGTCAGAAGGAAGAGAGAACATTCCTCTAGGACACTGATGGGTCAGAGCATCTTTCAAACATTCAGCCAAGTGGCAGAAAGAAGACTCCCAAGACGCACTACAAGAAGTAAAATTGTACAGTGATTTATTTTAAATCTAGAAGTATTTTACATTTTTACATTAGTGTGCAGTTCATGATGTCTCAAAATACAGAGTGCAGATACACGTATAAAAGTACAATGTGGGGCTAACCACAGGTCTCAGTAAAGTTACCTTAATTATTTAAGGCATTGAACCCCTCATTTTAAAAAGTCACATATAATTACATTCAAAAATTCTTTTATGCAATTCAGCTAACATTTTTTTAATTAACTCTGGACTGGTAAAAATGCAGATACCCTCATTTCAGTCTGGTACAGTTCACTACAAAGCCTGTGATAAGGTTGGAGAGTTTCACCAGTGAAGTTTGCATGGTCTCTTTTACTCTCAAGGGAATTAACACACATTCTTCATTAAAGAAGGCAGAGTAATTTCTTAGTTCCAAGCTAGCAGCGGGTGGACAGCCAGGTTCATTTCTGAGTGCTGCTCGAGCCTCTCCTTTCAGCAGGAGACAAAGGTAGCACTGGTTATCAACTATCATAGCACCTCTCTACACGGATGTCAGTGAGTACCGTGTGCCTTGGGAATTAAAAGAGTACAGCTGAACTTCAAACAACATTCTTTAAGTCTACATTCAAGAGCTTATTTGTATAAAACCAGCTTCTGTACGCCATTTCAGAAAAGCTGGGCAGACAAACATGAGTCAAATACATTAATGGCATGACTTACTGTGACTGACTCTCTGCATGAACACTGAATACCTAAGGCAGGTCAGCAGCCACCCACGGCGGAGCGTACCTGCCCGAATGTGGACAGTGCCTCCAGAGCTGAGCCAGGTTACCTTAGCAAAGACATTTTACCCTTCCAACTTCTTGTCCAGCTATGGAATGGTCGATACCAACAAGCCTCACACATCTACAATCATCTTTTTTTTTTAAAAAAAAGGGCAGAATTGATACAGTATTTTGTGATCTGTGAAACACTGACTATCCAATATACCTGAATATTGTAGTTGCCAAACTATGGATTAAACTGAGAAAGTGCCTGCAATGTGAGGCAAAAAGCTGTTATTTTAAATACCCAGCCCTTCGGCCAACAGCTAGCAGATTATCATTTCTTTACATCTATTCAGTGTTAGAAATCAAAGTTTCCAACCCAATTTCTTTCTGGAGGGTCATTACTTTTCCCTACTAATTGCTTTTCAGCCCTAAATACTAATTAAACCAGCAAATAATTTTGCTTTCTAACAAGACACAAATGCACTCCCTGCTTCCATTTTTCAATATCAAGATGTACTGAGTGTTAGTTCAGTAACTAGGAAAGTTCTGACAATTTCTTCGTATCTGCTGGATACTTTCAGCTCTCTATTCACAGGTGTGAATTTGTTCCATTAACATTGGAAGAAAGAACATATGTACTAGAGAATGGAAAAAAATCAACTACTTTTTCATCCTTCAACATTAAACAGGGGCGAACTACACATTGACATAACTCCAGTGTTTTACCTGTAGGAACAAACACGATGGCTAAAATTAAAAGCTATTCACAGTCAAGGTTCTTCGTGCTACCCAAGAGCAAAACATCCAAGACACTACTACTCAGTGAGAGAAGAGCCCTACTGCAGCTGCACAGCCTTAGTAGTTAAACCTTCACAGCTCAGAATCATTCGAGGAGGCAGAGGTGTTCCCATCTGCTTTGCAGAACACACTGGGATACAGAGACATTTGCTCTTTGTTCGCTTGTTTCAAGTTTTTTTTTGTTTTAGCAATTAAAAATATTCCCCTTTCTTGTGACTTCTCAGTCAGTCCCCAGTGTTTTATACATACTTTCACTGCAGCACCGAGCAAATGCAGGACAATGTTTGCTAGTGAATTACACTGCTCAGTTATAGAACCAGTAGCAACATTCAGCTATTGTAATTCCAGTTAGTTGTCCATTAGACCAACAGCCACAATATGAACCACTTGCAGAGATTAAAAAAACCCCACTATCTTCCAATGTTCAGCACATCAGTCTAGTCTAGTCAGTATTCTGTTATAAAACATGAGAACTTAAGTTGACTTTTAAGCAGCACGTCTTAACTATGTATTTTTCACAAAAATATAACCTCTGCCTTTCTAAAGTTCTCTAAAGGTCTGTGGAAAACAGCAGCTCCAATCAGTCAATACAATTTAAAGAAAATTCCATAAAAATATCACATCTAAAGGATCAACAGAATACCTTTGATTGGACCTAAAATTCATGTGCAGTTAAATCTGATTTTAAAAGTCTGACTAAAAAGACACAGGGATTGAAATATTTACATTATAGACATTTTCCAATTACAGCGCTATTAGGAAGTGGAATGTTTGAGAATTAAAATATTAACTCAAGCCTCACAGGGCAGCTCCAGACCAGGGGGGCATCTTCATTCTGTGTATTTTTTAACTGGACAGTTATCTCATTAATAACATTTTTCATGTGTAGATTATTTCTCTGCCCAATGATCTGTAGAATTATGCTCTTGAACTACCACCACGTCCCACCAAGTCATTAAGTTAAGTGTTAAATAACATTCATATTTATAACTATGTGACAGCATGGACTGTATATACACACACGCTTTAAATCTTTGATTTCATTAGGGTGATTCTAGGTAAAAAAAAGGTGAATTTATGTATAAAAGTAGTTGCTAGAAAAATCTATCTAAAGCTTTAGAATTTAGTCAAGGTCCCATTTTTTAGACCACTAAGAAAGATAACTTGAACAATCTGTAGATGAGTTAAATCAGCTCACAAGCTGATAAGTGTATTTTTTTCAATAATATGCAATTCACTGGCAAAGGATGCAGCCACTGAGGTCTAGGACACGCATTTATATTGCTACACACGTTCTCCCTGGATAGATTACTAGACTGAAGTCCATTTGTCCCTTGGAACTGCTCTCTCATCGTAGCCAGGTAGAGGGCACCCACTGGGGCTCTGTGTCAAGTTTGTTTATTAACCGCAGTAACTCTTGATAGGCCTTGTCAAGATCCGAATTCACAATTGCTGTATCGAAGTAGTGGCCGTTGTTCTGTTCCATCTCCCTCGTCTTCTCTATGATTTCTCTCAGCTCTTCTGGCTGAACACAAAACCAAAAAGGAGGAGTTAGTCTGTGTGCGCAAGACTCTCCCTCACCAACAACAGAGTAGCAAAAGGTAACATCGACCTGGGAAAGTCTTCTACACAAGCTTTCATGGTGTGGCTATGGGCTATCGAGAAGTTTACAGTAACACTGAACCGTGATACATATTTGAAAGCTAAGGGTACTCAAGACAGTCCTTTCTGATTGGACAGAAGTGGCAAACAGCAAACAACAGTCACAGACTGAATAAAGGAGGAAGATCTGGCACTGCTGAGTTTGACACTTATCAGCTCTTAAATCATGTTTCTGAAAAGTAAGTTAGGTTGCTATGCCTGTTATCCTTCTGAAAAAGACTGGAGATGGCAAAGACAGTGTGGGAGGAAGTTTAATAGTGTAGAATAAGACAACATCCCTCTGGAGATGTAGCAGTAAAACCACCAAACCTCCCAATTCCAAATAATGAGTATGAAAATTTGTTTACCAAAAGCACCCTGGACCTGTAGATAAGAAGCAGCACGACTCCAGTAGCAGCAATAGACACATTACCTTTGGGTTTTTCCCTTCTTTGGCCAATAAAGCACGTAATCTCTCTTGTGAAGGTGGGGCAACAAATATAATATATGGCTTCAAGTCGGAATTACGGAGTGTCTTCAGTGACTGTAGAAGTAGGATTTATTAAATATTTAAGTTCCACACATAAAAAGGACAGTTAAGAATGCATTACTGACATGCTGTAGCTGATAAAATATTCTCCAAACGTGACAATTATACCATATATTAACATCAATATACTTAAACCATAACAGTATTACATCACCACTAACTAACCAGGTAGCTTGCACTATGTGCTTCTCCCAGTTTTCAAAGGATCCCCACCCATTGCTTTCCGGGTAGTTTTTAACAATCCACTGCATCACTCAATTTCCCCCAAAGCTGGTGCATTACAGGGGATATGATCTACATATGCAATACCACGTTCTTTGCCTCAGTTACTTGTAAGATTGTTTTGAAATGAGTCCCACCATGTCACCACAACAGTTTAACCTCTTCTGTTTTGCAGATTAAAATGCAAGTTATCAGATCACTACTACTGTATGCCTAGCATATTTTTCACTAGGTTATGTTTATATCAAGAGACAGGAAATAAAAAGAACCAAACTGTAGTTCAATTTTTTCCAAAAGGTTCTTTCTATGTGTCTCGGGACACACAACTTGTCTCTGAGATGTTTTATAACCACAGAATTAGAACAATTTTCAAAGTGTTATGAATTTTCAAATTACTAAATGCTTTGTGATACCCATGAGCTGTTCTAGTAAAGCATCACATGGACCCAACCCAACTGGTGAGTCCTAATTATAACTTCCCCACTACCAGACTTTACTGATGTGTCTGAGTTTTAGGGCATCTTTTGCAGCGTCTCTAACAACAGATGACCTCATATATATATATATGTATTTATTAGAAATATATTAGAAAATATATTAGAAAAATGGGCTGGATTATGTTCTAGCACTCTGCATCCTGCCACATTTAATTAAATTTCCAAGTTGCAGTCTGTGTGCATAGCTTGTCTCTCCATAATCAAAAAGTCAGAGCTAAAAAGCTTTTCAATATTGTCGATGTGCCGTACTTCAATCCTGTCTGCTACAGCACTGCTTAAACATTCAAAGAATCATAGAATCATTTAGGTTGGAAGAGACACTTGGGATCATCAAGTCCAACCATCAGCCCTACTCTACAAGTTCTCCCCTACACCATATCCCTCAACACCACATCTAACCTACTCTTAAACACAGTCAGGGATGGGGACTCCACCACCTCCCTGGGCAGCTGATTCCACTGACTGACCACTCTCTCTGTGAAAAACTTTTTCCTAATGTCAAGCCTAAACCTACCCTGCTGCAGCTTGCAGCCATTCCCTCTTGTCCTGTCGCTCATTGCCCGTGAGAAGAGTCCAGCACCAACCTCTCTACAATGCCCTTTCAAGCAGTTGTAGAGAGTGATGAGGTCTCCCCTCAGCCTCCTCTTCCTCAAACTAAACAATTCCAACTCCCTCAATCGATCCTCATAAGCCTTATTCTCCAGGCCTCTCACCAGTTTCGTTGCCCTCCTCTGCACTCGCTCCAGCACCTCGATATCTCTCTTGGGCTGAGGTGCCCAGAACTGGACACAATACTCAAGGTGTGGCCTCACCAGTGCTGAGTACAGGGGGACAATCACCTCCCTACTTCTGCTGGTCACACTATTTTTTATGCAAGCCAGGATGCCATTGGTCTTCTTGGCCACCTGGGCACACTGCTGGCTTGTGTTCAGCCGCCTGTCGACCAGCACCCCCAGGTCCTTTTCTGCCAGGCAGCTCTCCAGCCACACTGCCCCAAGCCTGTAGCGATTCCCTAAATGCAGTTCCCAGGCATAACCACAAACACCTTCCTTTCCATCTTCAAATACTCCAGAGCTCACCGAGTAGTTGGGAGACAGAGATACAAATCGTACTTTAAGTAATTGTTCAATTCAGACAGGTCTCACCAGCTTTAAGTATCTGGAAAGCGAGGCCCCTGTTACCTTTCCACACAAGGAACAAGAAGGCTCTATTCATAGGGCCCTAAATAGTTACCTGAACACCACTAAAAGAGAACTTGGAATATACATGAAAATGGGCCTGGAATAACACACTCATTTTATATAAACCAAACACAGCTCTTCAGATTTTCACAGTAGCTTCTACAATTAAAACACAACAGGCAATAGCTTTGCCATACCTGGGTATGAAGATTTAAAAGGCATATCTTGCCAGAGTTGATTACTTGCCGCACGGAGTCTATGCTAGTGCCATAAAGGTTCTTCTCAAACTCTCCAAACTCAATGAACTTCCCCGCAGCGAGGTCACTCTCAAACGCCTGCCGGGAAATGAAATGGTAATCCCTGCCAGCTACTTCAGTCTCCCGCCGGCTCCGAGTAGTATCTACAAACAAGAGCAACAGAAAGAGAAATCAAGACAGTGATGCACCTGTAGACCTGGAGAGAGAGACATTGCTAACCAAGCAAAAAAGGCACCTGAAATATCCAAGAAATGCAAGTATTTTGTTTTCTACAATCAATATCCCTAGACAAAGTTGACAGAGGCTGAACCTGCATTTAGAGGTTGTGTTCTCCTTATCTAGAGGAAGAATATAGTCAACAAGAAAAGGAATAGTTCCACCTGTGCAGCTGCATTCTGGGTGTGAAAACAGCATTAGTCGTTTACGACAAAACCTACATTAGGTTTGCAGATATTAAAAATATCTAATTCACTGAAATAGAAGTGGTTTGGGAAGGCACTAAAGCCACCTAAATTTAAATATATGCAGAATAAGTAGGTTAAAAACTCTTTAACTAATGGACTAGTTTCTTTTTTAAACTTGTGTAACTCTCTCCAATGTTAGTCAAACTGAAATATGTATCTTGTGATGCCTCCATACATTGTGTTGGGAAACTGGATTTGAACTGACTTACCAGAGCTACTTTTTGCCACACAAGCTGTAACGTTACTTCTTCTTTATCCAGGAATTGACTATATCCTGCTCAAAACCCCTGAAGTCCTAATTGCTATTTTTGACACAAGAGGATTTTTCTGCAGAAAATGTTTAGAATAAGCAATTGTATCTGTCCATCAAACTTACGGGGAACCGCAGAGGCAAAGCGGTCTACTTCATTATTCATCAGTCTCTGCCGCAACTCATTCTGGCCGCAGTTCTGTGGGCCAATCAGAACAATAGGTCGTTTCCTGTTTGCTGGTTGATGGTACAATGACATTTCCTCGTAGGTCAATATTTCTTCATTGTCATAATCTTGAGAGAGAAACAATAAAATGGTCAGAACATACCTGACTGCCAGTTGCACGCGTTCCCTGTCACGTGTGTCAGACTTCAGTAGGCTCCCGACCCTGCCCAACATCTAACTGCCAGTCACCAAAGAACCCAAGAGAACCCCAAAGATCATGACTTGCCCATAAAAATGAGGCTTCCCCCCCGTTTCTGAGAAAAGAAATGTTTCCACTTACTACTGATATGAGAAGTAACACAAACTCAAAACCAACTTTCTTGCAAAAGAATTTCTAGTACAAGAGCAACACTTTATACCCAACAACAAAAAAACCCCGAAGTACTTTTGTAAGAATGCAGTATAAACAGCCTACAAACTCTCCAGAGAAAGTTTCCATTTAATATAATTAATTATGCAGAGTTGATATTACAAAACCATCTTAAATTGGTTCGTTATTGTAAAATTATGATTGCTTTCCTGCCTAAAAATATGTTTTCTCACACCCATCATCTGGCCTTTGTTAAAACCATTGAATGACCTTACAAACTCTGCCACCATCTTTCACTAAATGCTATTACAAACCATACTACTGCTTCCAAACACAACACGATCAGGCAGTATTTCTAACGTCGTATCCTGAACTTAAGCATTCTTTTCCCAAGGTTATTTGTAGAATCTTTTGATTGTACCATCAAAAGAGAGCCTGATTTGTAGGCTCTTTTGAAGAGCCTTTCCCAAGGCTATTTGTAATTGCTAATAAGTGCACACACAAAAGATGTTTCTTACCATCATTTTTATTTGCGTTGTATAAAACCTTTTTCCGCTTCTTTTTGTTTTTCTTCGCGCACCAGAGTTTTCCTAACCAAAATAAAAATTATCACCATCAAACACGTGCCCAATAAAAAGCTTCCCATCCCACTCATTATCTGTATCTTTAGAGTGGAAAATTTATTCTGCAGTTTTGAAAAGACACAATATCCTTCATTTAATTACATCGGTTTGGTGTATTAAGGAAATGTTGGATGCCAAGGACCTCAGCGGAGTCATGGCAGATAAAATTCCTTAAGAAAAAAGGACCTTCCAAATTCTCCTACTTCATCTTATTTACATTGCACATAGTTATGAAAAAACCCCATGATTTACACAACAAAGTGCTAAATTCAGACCATTATTTACATGAAGAATTTTAAAGAATCATCCCACTCCTCTTGCAGACAAGCCTGAAAAATTTTCTACTACTCTACAATGACAAGGTGGCAGGTATCGTTAATTAGCACCTCTACAAGAGTCAGATTTTTTTCCTTGGAAAGCATATATCCAACCTGATTTTTCTGGCTCCTTGTCTTCTTCTATGGTTTGCTTCATTGCTTCTCTCTGTTGCTGAAAACTTTTTCCTAGATGCATTAAAAAAAAAAAAAAAATTAAAAGCAATTAACATTTAGAAACCATTTCAATACTTTTTTTTGGTAATGACTCATCTTATTTTCCTCAATTTTTACATCTCAGGGGATTCTAGGAGAACATGACATAAGAGAAATTTATAAACAAAAATAAAAATTTAAAAAGAGACACTAAAATTGCTGAAGTTTGTTGCTTTAAAAATATACTCATCCAAGACAGACTTGAAGAGCATTTGTACTATTCTGGACAGTTTTGTCTGGAAAACTGAAACTACCGGAAAGACTACTTTTTCCCCACTATGATGATGTGGTTTTCTAATTCCTTCTATATGTGAAATGTGTTCTACTTATACTAAATCTTTTGAACTTCAGCTTGAAAAAGATTAGTCTATATTTAAATCAATGTCCCTCTGAACTTACACAAACAGCATAAAGTAACAGTGTGATATTCTATGGAATTTGAAGTCTTTTTTTCACTGTGGTTAACAGATCAGATCTTTAATGGACTAGAGCACAGTACATATTTCAACGCAAAAACTACACATTGACTTCAATGCATGAAAACCTATTACTCAAAGGGTCCCAAGAATTAAAAAGGAAGCATGACTGCCACAAGTAACTAAAGTTACAAGTAACTGAAGCTCTTTGCTAAGTGAAGTCATGCAGAAAAGTTACTATGAAAAAGATTTTTCCATTTTTCCAATAGACTACTTGTTCAAGTAAGAAACCTAAGAGCTGTGCTCATCTCCAGAGAAGCAGCAGGCCAAGTCCCACATTTCTGCCATAGCCAGCCAGCAGAGGGAACTCTGAGGCCCCAAGGTGGAGGAATAAAGGAAGAGGGAAGTAGCTCTTGAAAGGTGAACTGCAGTAGAACTTTAGCTTTACTCTAAGAGCTCAACATTTCAAGTAAGTGGATTACATACCAAACAGTAGGCTCTGTTGCAAAAGGCTCAAAGTCATGGGTATTTAAGGTAATGGATATTTAAGGGTACATGAGTCTCTGAAAACCAGAATATTGTTCATGTAGTTATGGGATCAACCCTGTCTCAAGCTTTTTCTAGAGCTTTATTTACCAGGGATAAGGCCTGCCAATGGCTGATTATCTTCATCTCCATCTCTGTAAGCCTGCCACCAGTTTGGATCTTCTTGGCTGATCACATGGAGTATATCTCCTTTTTGAAAAGATAGGCCTAGCTCTCGACAGGGCACGTAAGGGTCATCAGAGGGATCATAGTCAAAATGCGCTTTCACATGTATCTGTGGAAGATCAAAATGTAAAAACAGAAGAAAAAATACCCAAACTCTGTGACTTCTGACAAATTAAACTTCATCTTTCTGTGACTGTAGTGGAGCTCCAATACATAAAAACTCCAAGATTCTATAAAATGGAAATTTAATGTGGGGCATAACAAGACATAACCATTACCTAGGTTAGCAACCTAGAACAGACACAGTTGTGGTAGGCTGGAGGCGAAGGCCTGAATTTNACACAAAGGTCAGAGTACCATGCATGTCAGCCTGAGACAAAAGACAGACTTTTCATATACAACATCAAAATACGTCTCACAGTTCAGAATGTTATCAAATAACATATTTTAGGAAATGCTTTAAAAATTCCCATAAGAGGCAGTTCCTAACAGCACATCATCCACCCCTTCACTGGGCTGAGACAAAGCACAGATACAGCGATTCAGTGGAAGGCTAGAAAGCCAAATGTTGATACTCAGATTTTAAAGGCCTAGCATTCCTTAGTGTACATAAACTATTTCTATTTGACATGGAGCAGCTGCAATTCTGTCAAACAGAGACACAGGAGAAATAGAGACAAATATTCTCTTACTCTGTTCAAAAATACTGACAAGTAGATCTATGCTGAGAATAAAATATATCTATGAAAGATCATTAATTTTCTAAAATTGCTTAAGTGGAGCAGCGTTTTCTAATCTAAACATTTCTATTCAGATTTTATGCTGTTAACATTAAAGTACACAAACACTGTTTAAAAATGTAATTAACATACTCCAATCTTGAATCTGTAAAGTACTAACATCAATGTTGCAACTGTCCCTACTAAAAGTAGAACATAATAAATGTTCTGGCTTTGAAGAACTCTTATTTGTTTGCATCCTCTTGCATGCAGAGTGTGTCTGCACACACACTGAATAACTAGATATGGAAGCACCACCCCATGAGGAGGGTGCCTCACATACCATCTATCATTTCATGAACTGCAACCTGTTGCAACTGTTGCATAAAACCAAAGTCTACGTTAAGTATCCCAAAAAATTCAGACCTAAGACTTAAAGTAAACATAACTGGGCCTAACAGGGACTAGGCTGCAGGAAAGGCAAGCCTCCAATTTTCAGTCAGTTTGCATAGTTCCATGAGGAATGCATAGCAGTTCAATGATTGTGTGAATAGCCTTGTCAGAAGTCATGCAGAGTTTATTATCAATTGCTTAGGAAGTAGAGGCAAAATGAGGGAAAGTTACTTTCTTCTCCTTTGCTGGTTTGAAGCATTTTTGGGGGGACTGAAG
>VZTM01042146.1:283-10341 GCA_013400555.1 Jacana jacana
TTTTTACATACCTCAAGCACTGCCTTTCCTTCCATGCAGCCTTTCCAATGTCTGTGTGAAAGAATGCTTCCCTAACTCATCACTTTGACCTTCCCAATAATTTTGTCTGCCTGTTGAATACTGTTCATTTAGATGTATTGCAGGATGCTTAGAAACCCTAAGAAACATCAGAACAGTAGTCTTAGTGCTAAAAAAATACAAACAAAGGACTTGAGTGGGTTTTACCTTTCTAATTTAGGCAGGTAATACCTAAATGTTCTAAGATCTAAGTGTGTCTGACTTGGTCACGTGTCACTCATTATCAGAGGAAAGAAACTGTGCTGAGACATGATTCTCATTGCATATCTAACCTGTTTTAGATGTTACTTTAGAATAAGATAATTTGTTGCCTATTTTTCTCACCACTGACAGTAAACCAGAATACATCTCTATATTGTAGTTTATAATTCCCCTTGTCTCAAAGAGCTCATAACATATTCACATCCCCCAAGAAAATCCCAAATAGGACAATACTAAGGGAAAAAATGATACAACATAAGGTGACATTCTAGACCGAAAATCTCTTCTGTTATACGTGAAACCTTTTAATGTTTTTCTGTTAGCAATATTTTCTCCAGATGTGGTAGCTTGTTTAGGAAGTTATGTAATAACATTTCTTTCCAATGACTAACTAGGCAGGTGGGGTGATGGTTTTATAGGTTCTTTTTCCTGGAATTTGGGATCATAACAGATTACTGTCCATATGGCTTTGTGAATAGTCATTATTGCATAAATTACTAAATAGGTATGTAGTAGATGATATCTACCCATTTTTGGTAGTTGTCTCTTTCTGGTTCTAGAGCCTAGTGATTTGCAAAGCTTTCTGTCTGTTCTTCCACCTTCTTCCTAAGCAAACCTTGGTCCCAACCTGCTCACTGATATTCTGATATTTAGTATTTGACATTTAGATCATACTGCTTCCATCACAACTGCCTTAGCCTTTGGTTGAAAGGGACCATTTCTGTCCTAGTCATGCTGTTTTCAGTGGAATGTGTAGCTTTTTAATACTTGCTCTTTCCCCTGCTGGTCAATTTTCATGTGTTAACACTACCAATATCTGTTTCTTTTCTCTAGCTAGATTCTTACCCACTGATACTTGCCTCTCCATAACCCTCTATTTCTCTTCCTGTACTGTCTATGTTTGTTCTGTTTAGCTATTTGCTAGAAGATCTACCTGTATCTTTCTGCTTTGTTCAGCTTTTTAAAAATATCTTCTAGCTCTTTCATTATCAAGAGAGGTGCAACTTTCTGCTCAAGAATTTGTTCAGGTAGATTGTATGATCCAGAATATTGTATGCAGTAGGCTTTCTGGCTTTAAGTTACCTCTTTAAATCCTTTTTTTTCCTTCTTTACAGTTATCATGACTTGATTATGTTGTTTTCTGTGCCAGTTTCTGAAAAAAAGCCCCCAGAATTCATGTAAGTAGATCAGATGGGGCCTGCTGAGATCCTTCTAGTTGTTCTTAGGTGTCTCAGCCTTTACTTGCACATTTAGAGCTGTGCGTTGTATCACATCAACCTTGGTTGTTCCTGGTTGAAGTTGGTGCACACAGATTCCATCAACTCTCACTGCTGTGTTCTGCTGTGCGTGCATAGATATTTGCACATCTGGAAGTAGAGTGCAGATAAAACTTCATAGCCTCACAAATCCATATGGTGAAATCTTCATGTTTCCTTTCTTCTGAGTTTTTTATGAGCTACCATCTCTCCATGAAATCAAGGAAAAATCTGAATTGGACTTTGAGAGCAAATCATGAACATCAATTAAAAATCCATGGTAAACTGTAGATTATTAGATTTATGGTTCAACAATGAAAAGTTATACTGGCCCAGAACAGCACAAGACAGCATTTGTAGCATCAACTTGTGCACTGCTTTTTTGACTCAGTATGGGCAGGAAACAAATTTAGTTCAATACCCACAGTTTGGCATCAACATTCCAATTTCTGTCAAGACATCAGCAGTAAGAATCTTATTGTGTAGAACACTAAAAATAGTGCTCTCCAAATGCACTATTGACAAAAGAGTGGGACATAATAAGAAATTAAATGAAGCTGAATAAATACTTGCACTGAATGTTAGATATCAAGAATACATTAATTGAAAACAATAAGAAAAGGAAACAAAAATATATTTTGGCAACCATCTCAGCATGCTTTATGGTTGCATTTTTAATGTGTGTGCTTTGTCTGCCACAATGGAAAACATGGAGAAAAGCACTAGGACTCGTAACTATGAAACCAGCGGAGGGGCTGATACCCAGCCTGCATCATCATTAGATTTTCTAATTCCTGCATGGTCATTTTCTCTGTTTAGAAGGACAATGAACTTATTACGCCTATTATAATGGGAATTTTCCAAACTTTGTGTGTTCCAGTCCTAGCTGTTTTAAAAAAGATGTCATTACAGACTCTGGAGAGGAAAATAAAAGGTCAAGGACTTTTGGGTCCACAGAGGAAGAGATTAGATGAGCTAAGAACAGAGTAGTATCAGAGAATTAATATTTTCCTAGAACAATATGTGGACTTCAGCTACTGTTTGAGTTTCACAGTTATCCAGTAATGTATGCTGAGGATGTTGGCTATTTTGAGTATGCAGATGAACTGGATTTTTAAATAATTTCCTGAGGTACATGTGCTGAGATAAATACCTTTTGTTACCGTAGAAATGCAAATTAAAATGAAGAAATATAATTCTATACAGGCTCGAGCAACAGCAAATTGCAATCGTTAATTGAACTCCTTTCCTTTGTGCTTCCTTGTTCTCAGCTTTCTTATGATCATCATTATTTAAATTTCATGTTGTGCAGTGCTAAAGGGCATCACTTTGCAACACTTGTAACTGTAAATATCAGCTGTTGTATGTTTTAAGATACCTTTGAACCTGAAAGATTTCCCACATCATAGTGAAAATCTACAGGTGTGTAAAGTGTTATAAGGATGGGGGAAAAGCAGAGCTGTAACAGCGTTGGGTGTATCCCCGTATCACCATTTTGAGGTTATCAAAAACTAAATTTAAAGTCCACTTCTAACATTAGGATTTCTTTACCTTGATTTCTTCTACATGGGAGTGTTCTCTGTTTGAAAAGAACAAAGGAGAAATGTCAACAGTGTACAGTCAGATGGTAAAGAGCTGAAGCCTGCATATTACAGGCCTGATTCATTTGTGATGTTCCAACCCATGCTCCAGGGTCCCAGCAAGAGAAGTAACCACAATCAACCTTGTAAGAATAAAAGCATTTAAATTGCAATCCTTTGCTAGGCAGGTGTGCATCTATGGGGTAGCTATACAAACAATGACTCAAATTTCCCAGTTTGGTGGTTGTATTAGGATCACTTAGTAAAATTACTTCAGCTCCTGGTGTCTCCTTCCAGGCTTGGATCTTTGTGGGCAAAAGTAGTTTTTATTTTATATTTTTTCATGACAGCATCTCTATATGCGTGTTACATTAGTCTGTCCATAGTATAGACACACACTCCAGTTCTCTTGTCTTTTTCTCTGTCAGAAAAAGGAAGCACAGTGACTGACAGAGCACCTTCCTTAGCCTGTGCCTGAGTGAGATGGGCCATCACGGCGGGTTCGGAAACACTTATTTAAAAAGTAATGTTTGTAGAAAAATGCCTTTAAGTGGACGGAGGAAGACACTGGAGACCAGAACTGAATGAACTGCTAAATTAAATAAAGCTTCTGGCTTTAGAGAATGAAAATCAACAGCTTGTTGCAAGAGCAGTCCCCAAGCCAGCAATTCTGTGCTTATCTGCATCTCTTATTCCCAACCTGTTGCTTCTAAGCCATTTTTAAACTTTTGGCTAATTATATAATTCTTCTAATCATAAACATATTTTTGAATTCCCAACATTTACTTTATACTCATTCAGGTGCACACTCCTTATATAGTCATGTTTTACACAGACAATGGGGTTGCTCTCATCCATCTCAAGCATTTACAGGTTAATTGCTTAAGTTTAAACTGACCAGTTTACAGTCCACTGAGAATAAGGGAAGCCACAGTCACTGACACCGACTGGTGCTATTTATGTTCCTAACAACTTCCATGACCATTCCGGAGGACTCTCTTAGTAAACATTTTTACTTAAGATAAGTGGTACAAGAGGTTCACTTTCTCACTGCTCACGAGTAGACTTATTTGAAGCAACTTAGAATCATAGAATCATTTTGATTGGAAAAGGCACTTGGGATCATCAAGTACAACCATCAGCCCTACTCTACAAAGTTCTCTCCTACACCAGATCCCTCAACACCACATCCAATCTACTCTTAAACACAGTCAGGGATCACGACTCCACCACCTCCCTGGGCCGATTCCAATGTCTGACCACTCTTTCTGTGAAGAATTTTTTCCTAATGTCCAGCCTAAGCCTGCCCTGCTGCAGCTTGCAGCCATTCCCTCTTGTTCTATCGCTAATTGCCCATGAGAAGATACCAGCACCAACTTCTCTATAATGTCCTTTCAAGCAGTTGTAGAGAGTGATGAGGTCTCCCCTCAGCCTCCCTTTAGCAAACTAAAGAGTCCCAGCTCCCTCAATCGTTCCTCGTATGATTTATTCTCCAGGTCCTTCAGTGGATTCGTTGTCCTCCTCTGCATTCGATCCAGCACCTCGATATCTCTCTTGTGCTGAGGTGCCCAGAACTGGACACAAGACTCAAGGTGTGGCCTCACCAGTGCTGAGTACAGGGAGGCAATCACCTCCCTACTTCTGCTGGTCACACTATTCTTTATGCAAGCCAGGATGCCATTGGCCTTCTTGGCCACCTGGGCACACTGCTGGCTCATGTTCAACCGCTTGTCAACCGGCACCCCCAGGTCCTTTTCTGCCAGGCAGTTCTCCAGCCACACTTCCCCAAGCCTGTAGCAATGCATGGGGTTGTTGTGGCCCAAGTGCAGGACCTGGCACTTGGTCTTGTTAAAGCTCAACTTGTCTCTATCCACAACACACTTGGTAACAGGTGACCCCTATCCCTGCCTGTTACCCCTGTGAACCTAAAACATTATTTTTATTTTTTTGTTTCATCTATTTGAAAGAGTTTGAAATTATACAAAACCTGTGTTGCAGGTTGCCATGATGGTGTGTTTATAACATGAAACTGAGGGTACATTTCATATCATGGATATGATATGAAATGATATACATTTCATATTCCTGGCTGGAAGGTGTGAGACAGTGATTGAGGAAGGGTTTTAGAACTCTCTGTGGCACAGAAAGCCAAGGCTGGCTCAGTCTTGCCTAATCTATGTTTCAGGAATGACTACTGGCACAGGCTAACACCAAAATCAAGCCTGTTTTGTTTTGGAGGGAGCTAAACATTTACCAAAAAAACCCAAAATAAAGATTTTGGAAGTGAAGTACTGTGATAGAGTAGGGAACTGAGACCCAGGAATGAAATGAAAAGTTATTTGATTGTGTTCATAAAACTTGAGAAAATAATTTTTAAATGTCTAAGGTAGAGTGAGATGAATCCCATTCTTGATTTCTTATCTGCTTTCACAGGATGAACAGATATGAACTTCCTTTTGTTTAGAATAGCCTTTCACAGTAGGAGCACCTACAAAGAGGTTTCAATGTTGTAGTTTTATGCTAATTAATGTTTATTATTATTTTTGGAGTTTATTCCACCTTTAGCATTGTGATGCACGTTCATACATTGTAAAAACATTGGAGCATTGGAGGGGTGCAAATATTCTCATGGGAACCATCCTCTGCACAACTAAAGTTGAGGTTGAGCATTTCAAGGATTGTGAGGATCAAACTGGCCATCTATATAAAAAAAATTATGGTCTTAAATTACTCTTCATTTTTCATGCAATTTTCTTACCTGAAACCCCAACAAAAAAAATGAGACTTCTTAGGTAACATTGAAGATTGTAGAACTTAAACTATTTAGTACTTTAGAAAGTGAAACTGTTTTTAAGTTATTTGAATGTTTTTAAGCTTTTGTCCATGTTTTTTGAACCAGAGATTACACACAACCCCACTAAACATTAAAAAGCTATAACAGCTGCTTTTCTAAAAACCACACCAGCATTGTTAACTTCATTTTTTTCCCCCCTTCATTTGTATCCAGTATTTCCTGTATCTTGTACAGGCGTATATAAAGATACATAGATAGATTCCCTGTAGATAAAGGAAAAATTCAGACTGTATCTTAACATCCTGAGCTGCTCTTCTCTTTCATCACTATTTGAATAGCTGTTATTTATTTTCTGGTGCCCTACTTCTGACAAATTTCTACTTGATGAGAGCCTCTGGGGTATAGGTTTATAGTTTTCACTCACTTGATGAAAATAATTTTCTTTTACTGAATGAGATTGTGATTCATTTATTTCTCTAAATATTTCCTCTCAAAAGAGCTATCCCACACGTCTTGGCACATAAATGTTAACCATGTATTTATTGCTATTTCTATGTACTTATTTTTCTTAGATTGCAAGCTCCTTGAGATGAGATTCTGCAATCTTATTCAGCATTTACCAGTTAGAATGGTCCTAGTTAGTTCTCTTAGCTACAGATGTACCATGCATATATTGTAATAGCTTTGCCTCTTATGAAAACAAAATACCACAAAAGTATAATTTCCACTTTAAATTTTTTTTATACATAGGTGTGTATAAGAGATATACAGATATAAAAACATACAAACAATAGCCTCTTCCTATTTTTAAATGTTTCTAAAATGAAATGTTACCTTTTGGGGGTTTGTTCAGAGTTTCTATTCTCATGGAAATAAATTTATTACGTTCTAGTTAGGGAAACCAAATAAAACTCACTGAAAAGATTGTTTTAAGAAGGCAGTCAATGCATTCATCAGAAATTATTATATACTCTTCACCAGAGTATTCTTAACCTATGATTACTGCTGATACTTTTTAGGGTGGCTCAGTTCTTCTAGGGCACATAGTTTTTAGTAGTAATAAAAAGTGCAGGTTGTACTTTCAGCTTACAGTCACAGTCTCACTGTAGCATCAGTAAAAACATTTAAGCTCCCTGTCTCCCCCGCCCCATTCCTTTCTTTCCTATGTCAAAACTAGATCATATTTTGTGTACATTTTCTGGTAGGATTGAAGGGAACAATTTTGTGTTTGAAATATAAAAGCAATCTTAACGTTAAAATTGAGCTATATGGGCTTTTTTAATATTTGAGAGCAATCACACTCTCTGAGGAATCTGTGTACAGACTCAGATCTGAAAGAAAATGGTGGTGTTTTTACAGTATGTGAACACAACCATCTGATTTATNTTTACCAGCCCATATTGTAAAAGGACATGAGTCTGAAACAAAACAAAGGCCATCTTAGTAACCAGAATAAGTTATAAGTCTGCCTATCTGTGTGTATATATATAAGTAATGTACATACACATGCAAATACTAATTCTATCTAGCAAGTCCAAAGAAGAGCAATGAAGCTGTGAAGGGTCCAGAACACAAGTCTTATGAGGAGTGACTGAGGTAACTGGAATTGTTAAGCCCTGAGAAAAGGAGGCTGAGGGGAATTCTCATCACTTTCTACAACTACATGAAAGGAGGTTGTAGAGCGGTGGGGTTGGTTNACCTGAAACCCCAACAAAAAAAATGAGACTTCTTAGGTAACATTGAAGATTGTAGAACTTAAACTATTTAGTACTTTAGAAAGTGAAACTGTTTTTAAGTTATTTGAATGTTTTTAAGCTTTTGTCCATGTTTTTTGAACCAGAGATTACACACAACCCCACTAAACATTAAAAAGCTATAACAGCTGCTTTTCTAAAAACCACACCAGCATTGTTAACTTCATTTTTTTCCCCCCTTCATTTGTATCCAGTATTTCCTGTATCTTGTACAGGCGTATATAAAGATACATAGATAGATTCCCTGTAGATAAAGGAAAAATTCAGACTGTATCTTAACATCCTGAGCTGCTCTTCTCTTTCATCACTATTTGAATAGCTGTTATTTATTTTCTGGTGCCCTACTTCTGACAAATTTCTACTTGATGAGAGCCTCTGGGGTATAGGTTTATAGTTTTCACTCACTTGATGAAAATAATTTTCTTTTACTGAATGAGATTGTGATTCATTTATTTCTCTAAATATTTCCTCTCAAAAGAGCTATCCCACACGTCTTGGCACATAAATGTTAACCATGTATTTATTGCTATTTCTATGTACTTATTTTTCTTAGATTGCAAGCTCCTTGAGATGAGATTCTGCAATCTTATTCAGCATTTACCAGTTAGAATGGTCCTAGTTAGTTCTCTTAGCTACAGATGTACCATGCATATATTGTAATAGCTTTGCCTCTTATGAAAACAAAATACCACAAAAGTATAATTTCCACTTTAAATTTTTTTTATACATAGGTGTGTATAAGAGATATACAGATATAAAAACATACAAACAATAGCCTCTTCCTATTTTTAAATGTTTCTAAAATGAAATGTTACCTTTTGGGGGTTTGTTCAGAGTTTCTATTCTCATGGAAATAAATTTATTACGTTCTAGTTAGGGAAACCAAATAAAACTCACTGAAAAGATTGTTTTAAGAAGGCAGTCAATGCATTCATCAGAAATTATTATATACTCTTCACCAGAGTATTCTTAACCTATGATTACTGCTGATACTTTTTAGGGTGGCTCAGTTCTTCTAGGGCACATAGTTTTTAGTAGTAATAAAAAGTGCAGGTTGTACTTTCAGCTTACAGTCACAGTCTCACTGTAGCATCAGTAAAAACATTTAAGCTCCCTGTCTCCCCCGCCCCATTCCTTTCTTTCCTATGTCAAAACTAGATCATATTTTGTGTACATTTTCTGGTAGGATTGAAGGGAACAATTTTGTGTTTGAAATATAAAAGCAATCTTAACGTTAAAATTGAGCTATATGGGCTTTTTTAATATTTGAGAGCAATCACACTCTCTGAGGAATCTGTGTACAGACTCAGATCTGAAAGAAAATGGTGGTGTTTTTACAGTATGTGAACACAACCATCTGATTTATAGTTCAATCTGTTAATGCACTCTGTTATTAGGCCACCTGGCAGTTTTATGCATTGTGAATTTAAAGAGGAGCTCAATGTAACATAAGCTTTACAAGCTGGGGAAATATTATTGAAATGAAACATGAATGAGAACCATTTAAACAATAAAATAATGTGTGTAGACCATATATTTTTTCATTTTAGTAAATGCACAGCCTAGGTTTTATTTGCTGAAGTTAGATGAGGTTCTGAGAGACTGACTATGAAACTTGAAACTAGCTTCTTTTTATATTATTGGCAAACCTATAGGTTTTTATTTTCACATTAGTAAAACCAAAACCATATCTCTCTATTACATTGGGAAACTGCAATTTGGAGAATGATTTTCACAATTTTGTTAAGGTAATATTTAATTATTGCATGGCTTGAAATTCTTTTATCGACAAGCTATATATACATACAGAAGTCTGTGCCAAAAATTGCTAGAAATAGGTTTACCAGCCCATATTGTAAAAGGACATGAGTCTGAAACAAAACAAAGGCCATCTTAGTAACCAGAATAAGTTATAAGTCTGCCTATCTGTGTGTATATATATAAGTAATGNCTTTCCTTTTGTTTTAAAGTTCCTGTTTTCAAGCTTTCTATTCAACTATGATGGTAGAAACATGTTTTTTTCCTGCTTAAAATGAAATCTGAGTACATTCACATGACTTCAGGGATGGGGTTTTAAGTAGAAGAAGAGTTGGCAGAGCTGCAGATATAAAATAAGCATTCTATTATTCTCTGTAACAATAGGATAACCCCTCCTCACCTGGCAAAGAACCCTTGGAGGCACCTAATTTTTCTTAGGTGCTTATGGGCATGTCTATGTTCTGAGCTGTCTTTCAATTAAATGTTTGCTAATTTGTCCAATAGCTACAGGAGATGATTTTCATTGAAGCTAAGAGTCTAAACAAAACCTTGCCTGCCATTTGTTAATTTTTTTTACAATGTTAAAATAAAGGGAGATTTGCCATGCAGTAGACACAGGGAATAAAATGTGCGTAGT
>VZTM01042158.1:14586-24864 GCA_013400555.1 Jacana jacana
GCTACTTATCTTAAAGTCTGTCCAAGAAATTAGCAGAGCCCATACATGTGACTTACTGGCAAAACAGAAAAAGGAAGATAAACGAGACAAAACGATTTTTTTTGTAGCACTGCTGCCCTCTTCTGGTTTAAAACTTCTCATCCTCCATACTTTCCATATTAACTAATCCATCTCAACTAATTACATTCACATAGAACATGTTCAGAATTAATAAATTAGTCTAATCCACCAGCAATTCTGGCATGCCAAGAGCCACACGCATCTTTAAGTGTTACAATTTGAAAGCTCTGGATTCAAATCTATTATTCAAAATGATTATTAGTATAATTTAAAAAAATAAGCTGTTGATCTAAAGTACAGGAGTCGGTTTTGACAGCACGGCAAGCATCAACTTAAGGACATTAAGGAAACGGAAAGCCAAAGGAAGAATTTGAAAGTGCTTATTTAAAAAGGCAGAGCTTCTACCTGTCCTGTTAGAGAAATACATTGAACGAATGCAATTCAATATAAACACAGAAACACACAATTAAAAGATCACTGGTTTATTGTGAACTAAAAGATTTCATACTGACAAGATCCAGAAAACCAGGCAGACATAAATAACATCTACCCTTTTTTCCTAACAAAACACTAAACGTTTCAGTACAGAATTCCAAACAAAACCAGTGTGTACAAGTTCATGCTCTGTTCAAGGGCTCGAGCAACTCAGCGTATTATGTCTTCACGATGCACGTGGCATTGACCATTCCCTCCTCTGTTCCCACATCCATCTTGCCTCCCACTAACTTGGCAATTGCATCATAACCTCTCATCTTTCACTGACGACTACACTCCTAAATGTCAGGCTTAAAGAAACACGTACCACAACAGTTCATCTTAGTTTTGCGCCTAGCTCCACACTCAAGAGAGCCCTGTGTTTCAGGTTTAATATCACCTTTGTAGTACTTCTTTCTCCTCTAAAGCAAATAGCAATGATTTCACTTCTTATTGTCAGATAATGTCTTAAGCTTTGTCTACAGTATTCATAATTAATCTACTGAAGACACAAAAATGTAAATGCATTATCAGACAAATATAAAGAAATTTATTATAACCTTTTTATCAGGACCACCAAGTACATACAGCAATCAAGCCCTTATTCATATAGAGAAATGGCTATTTCACTTGTGACAACCTACAGATTCTAGGCAAAAATCAATCTCCTCTCTTCTGCTAGATACAAACTAAATTTCTTATGTGTAAAGTTTTCAATAAAACAGCTGGTTTTGTCCTAAGAACACAAATGATACAAGTGGAAGCCACTACAGTTCAAACTAGAAGCTTGCCTGGAATCAACTGTCTTTTGAAGCTATGCTTTTTGCAGTTTGTTTGTTTTTATTGGCTCTTTTATCAGCTGTTATAGATTTAAAGGATTCATCTTTAAAAATGTAGCATGTGTATTTTGGAAGATGGTGATAAGCAACAGAGATCCCTGGAGTTTGAGAGCTGCTGCTTCCATTTAACTTGGAAATGCCATTGCTACTGACAGTTGCCACCTCATATCACAAGCAAAGAGAAGGCCAGCAGAAACAGTACCAGAGGCTTATGCCTGCCAGGACAAAATAAGTTATTTTTCTCAAGAGAGGCATGCCTATCTAGGCAAGTATGTCAGAGACGGCTGATACAGAGGTAGAAACTGTGTTTAAAAGACTAATAACACACATACTAAAACTTTGGAAACTAAGGTGTTGTCTTTCACGCCCTCTGTCCAAAACTGGTAGAATAAAAGGGAAATTTCCATGATTTAGGACAGAAACACTTAAGATATTTCTTGCCCAGTAGTAAAAGCTTTACTAGTAAAGCTTTGTAGCAAAAAAAAAACCAAAACCAAACAAATCAAACCACCCAACACCCAAACACTTTTGCATTTAAATTGCTGATTAAAAAAAATATGCAATCTTACCCTCCCACCCCAAACCCAAATTACTTCTAAGTTGATGTTCCTAAGCAGAACACACTTGGCCTTTCTCACGGTGTATAAAATATTCAGCAATAAGGAAGGAAAGCTGACCAAATGCTATGTCTACATCCAGCACTTCAATTTATTATTCTAAGGGTAGCTTATGGGGACACCTAAAACGCCACCACTCATCCCTTGAAGTTATGATCATCAGCAGCACAACAATGTAGGTAAGCTAAGTGGCAAATGGGCTCCAGGGTTTTCATAGGAATACATGATATACACTTGGACATTAGAGTATCACCAGCTCCAATGCCCATTTAAAAGACTAATTCATAGAAACAAGGTTACCTGTCTTTTGACTGCAGTCACAGAAAAAAACATGATCATGAAAATTATCTTGGACTGCACATCCTCAACAGAGGAAAAAAAACACCCAAATATATGTTATAGTAAGTCAAGAAAACCCTCAACGTTGAATGTTCATTGCTTTCCTTCAGCATTACGAAATGTTCCACCTTAGTAAGAGCAATGGCATAAACACAGTACTCCAACAATCTAATCAAAAAACTATTTCATGTATATGAAGAGCAGCATGTCGAAGAATAATACAGCTCCACAGGTCACAGGCAGCAGAGGTAATTTATCTACCAGGCCAGGAGATGTAGATGCATTCCTCTGATAAAGAACAGTCATCAAATTAATTCTAAGAAATGTCATTCTGCAAGGGTTCCCAGAAGTGACATAAAGGTCTTAATAACATTCAGAATTGACTGGCTTTTGTCAAGCTGATAAAATTGAATGGCTTTGCCACCCATAAATACTTTTTTCATTCAAAGTTTACAGTGATTAAACTTTTACGTTCTCTGTATATGCAGCACAGGTTATCATCCTATTTGCACACTCATCTCTTTTTAAAATTTCCATCATTTCTCTCACTGAAGTAATCGGTTTTGAAAGTGGGGGTTTTGCGCGTTTACCTCCGTAACACAGCATTAGCTTCTGTAAATCAGCATTAACTTCCAAAATCTGGGATTGTTTGGTAACTTCTGCTAAATAGCTCCCAGGAGCCATCTCAGACATATAGAATTGTTTTTACATCTAGACAGATCTCACATCAATTATAGATTTCTTTTTAATACTGTAATGGAGCAGGCTTCACTTAAAACTTAGATGCTTTAGGAAAAGTTGAGTTAAATTCATCCAAGGTATTACTCCACAGAATTCTCTGCAGGTACATAAAGTCTGAGCCTGACCCTGGCACACACTATTTAAAACAATAAAAAAAGAAAAAAAAAAAAGAAGCAAAAAGGATTCAGCAATGTTCTTTTTTTATTAGGGAACAAACAGCGCAAATTAAATCATGACCTACATTCAGCAGGGAAAACCTGAGATTAATAAAATGTCAAAAACGTATAAAATGCATTATATCAGAAAAGCTATATAAATTACAAAATGTGTCACAATAATACAGCCTGTAGCCATCAGTCCAGCAACCGCTTTGAAAACACTGCTTTTTAAAGCATACTGCCAGACAAGTAAATGCACATACACAGATTAGCTATCAACAAACACAGGTGAATACAAGGCATCTGAGATACATTAAACCTTTTGAGACCATTAAACTCTACATGAGACTTGGAAGCCAAGTGCACATGGGACATAGCTACTGCATTTCAGACACCCAGAGTATTTGTGTGAATAGCATCCCTGGAGGCACCAGGCTCCTATTCCCTTCTTAAATTTGAAAATAGACATTATTTCCCATAGTAATTGCCACAAATGAATGACAATATGCAGTTTCTTTTTCCAGTTTGCACAGTAATTCCAAGAGCAAAAGATACTTGCAGTGTTTTCAACTACCAATATTTATTCCCATTACTTAGAAGAAATGAAAGTAGCTTAAAGCTTATGGATTTCCTCTGAATTAAAAAAAAATAAAAATACAGATGCCTGTCTGGAGGAATTCTTAATATTTTTCATTACCCATTTAAGACATATATAAGTATATACAACCAGTACATGCAGAAAACCTTGAAATATTAGTTATTACAATATAACAGGAGCAGATTGTACCACAGGCCATTTTGAGAGAAGATTAAAGAGGAGAAGTATGCAGTATGTGTCTCAGCTCTGAAAGGGTGTACTAATACATTCTACTCACAGGAGCTGCTGTTTTGCATCACATCCACTCCAGCATTTGGGGGGTATACCCAACTAGAAGGAGAGGAGATATTGAACAGTCCAAGTGCTGTTCAAAGTCAGTGCAGTCCAGGCTTGGGGACAGAAAAATTAATGAGGAAATGAGAAAAAAGCAGATGGTGCTGCAGTGCTTCTTTCTGCATACCCACCACCTCAAGTGATTTCTATACATGCAAAGCCCCAGGGCCCCACCTGGTAGCAACATAATTACTCTAAATGTGCACTTATGTTTCATTACACCTTAACCATCACTATGCGCACTGATTACGAGTATCAATCCATTTCATTTTCATACACCTCCGCAGTTGTACAGCATTCAACTGTGAAAATTCAACACTCTCCTCACTTCTGAAACAAGGCCCATGCTGATAAACAGCAGTGGGCAAATTATTTGTCACTCTGTAGGGTACCAGGAGGGTTTGATAAGGATGACATCACTCCTATTTTGCCAATAACAATGACACTAACAAGAACATGTAAACAGCAAGCCTCAGTGCTGGGTTTAGCCGTGGCAGGTGCAACTCTTTTTATGCTAGAAGTAAGCCAGCCAGCATTAGCTTCCAGCACAAGTACAAAACTATTTCTTTTATCAGAATGTTAAGCAGAAGTTGGCTTCCGTAAGGCACTGCAGCTGCTGTCGCTGCTTCTACAGATGCTTTCATTAATTTTATCAAGGACATACTGAAGTAAGTGCTTGATCAGCACAATGGCTATTTAGGAACAGCTGGAGAATGAAACAATTAACTTCAGAAGACTACACAAGCCCAATATGCAAATTAAGATATTTAAATACTAAAAAATACATTAAAATACATGTAAGAATTGAGCACAAGTCTTTATAAAGCAAGAACTGCAGTTGTCTATAAATGGGGGAAAGAGTGAAGTGTCTGAGAAAGAAAAATGAGCTTCACAGCTTTAACTTCATTATGTCTAAATAAAATTCCTCTAACCTGTAAAGTTATTCATGTAACAAACTTCAACATTATTATCCCTACTCTATCATAGAATCATAAAATAGTTTTGGTTGGAAGGGACCTTAAAGATCACCTAGTTCCAACCCTCGTGCCGTGGGCAGGGACACCTCCCACTAGAGCAGGCTGCTCAAAGCCCTATCAAGCCTGATCTTGAACACTTCCAGGGATGGGGCATCCACAACTTCTTTGGGCAACCCGTCCCAGAGTCTCACCACCCTCACAATAAAAAAAAAAAACTTATTCCTAATATCTACTCCAAATCTATCTATTTTAGTTTAAAACAGTTACCTCTGGTCCAATTGCTACACTCCCTGATAAGAAGTCCCTCTCCATCACTCCTGTAGGCCCCCTTTAGGTGCTGGGGGGTGCTGTAAGGTCTCCCTGGAGCCTTCTCTTCTCCAGGCTGAAGAACCCCAACTATCTCAGCCTGTCCTCATAGGAGAGGTGGCTCCAGCCCTCTTATTATCTTCATGGCCCTCCGCAGCTCTCCATGCTCAGGTACTTTCAAAATTAAGTTACAGTGATAAATATTGCAGTTTACAGTAACCAAGCATGAAAGCAACTTTAAAATCCTTATAGAACCTTCATTTTGTTATTGGCTGTGAAGTTATTTTTGCTACAGAATACTAGAAATGTAAAAATGTTATCCCTTTTATGACAACTTCACTGCTTGGAATAGTTAAAGAACCAAACTAACACTGTACTTAATGTATAAGATGTAAATTATGTTTTATCTATCTATCTATCTTCAAAAAAAGAACTTATTGCGCTCTAACAAAGCATTAAAAACAATCAATTTGTTACTCCTGACTCAAACTCTCATGGATAAATAAACACTGGTATCTGGTTGAGTAAACCTCAAAAAAAATTTCTATCCCTATATTTACAAAGAACTTTCCACCTAACAGTGGAAGCTGAGTAGCTGTAGTTTAATCTCCTTGGATCTTCACATGCATCCAGTTACCACTCCTCATGGATTTCTGAAAGAGCAGCAACCGAGAAGTTAATGCTAGTTGTATTAGCTTCTCTGCTTCTGTTCAGGATGCTAAGAATTTTCTGCAACACTATTATTTTGTCTTATTGCTGCAGCCTGGTAAAATTATGAGCAGACACAGGTACTAGCATATTCACAAAGACAGAAAAAGAAACAGTCCCGAGGAATGGTAAAGTAATGGAGAGTGTCGTTCACCTCTGCAGTTAATGGAAGATTTGGGGCAGGTCAACAAAAATGACTTTTACAAAAGTACTCTGGATAATTTTACTGAAGTCAGCTTAGATGCAGTCTGCCCATTGCAGATGGGACAGACTAGCCCAGATACTGTATCGTGCCTTCTAGCATGAGGTATGGCAGTGGGACGCAGCAGGAGATATGCACAAGGAAATCATTGTTATGATGTTGTGAGTAAATTTTGTGATTCTCCTTGTACTGAGGGCAGAAAAAAAAATTTACTCTGCTTGCAAAAACCAGAAAGCACTGATGGAGGAAGAAAAGATAAGTCTGCTATACCCTTCCAGTTGTTTAACACACTTGACATTTACAAGGTTTAGCAGAAAATGCATTTATTTTCAGTAATTAACTAAAGTAGTCCGCAAGTACATGTGTTTCAGGAGAACAGGAAATTATCTTCAGAGATTAACCAGAAGCTCTTCTAAAAACCTAGAGTGTTTTGGGCTAAGAATGTCTCCTCTACTGGTAATGCACACTGAACTTTCTTGAACTCTCCATTAACCCATTCTCTTTCATATCCTCCAACCAGAAGCTCTACTTGTTAAGCTTTGCTATAATAAAATGTGCCCTACACAAAACTCTGTTCAAGTCATCAGTGTTTACATGAGTACTCAGCAAAGCTGAAGAAGAATCACATCGTAGCATAACATTAGCTTGTGTGAAAGAACAGTCCACACCAACTTTAAATAGCTTTGTTCGTAAGAAGCACTATTTGAGGAGTATTACATACTAGCAATAGATATTCTGTGATTTAGCAGAGATCTCATACAATGGTCTAGGCCAGAAGGGACCTCTAGGGTCATCTAGTCCAACCTCCCCACAGTCAGCAGGGATACCCCTAACTAGACCAGTTTGCCAGGGGACTCATCGAGTCTCACCTTGAATAACTCCAGGGATGGAGCCTCAACCACCTCCCTGGGCAACCTGTTCCAGTGGTCCACCACCATCAGAGCCTATTCCTAATATCCAATCTAAATCTGCTCTTCCTCAGCTTGAAGCCATTGCCCCTTGTCCTGTCACTGAGGACCTTTGTAAACAGACCTTCCCCAGCCTTCCTGTAGGCCCCCCTCAGGTACTGGAAAGCTGCTCTTAGGTCTCCCCAGAGCCTCCTCTTCTCCAGGCTGAACAACCCCAGCACCGTCTGCCTGTCCTTGCAGCAAAGGTGCTCCAACCCCCCTGACCGTTTTAATGGTCCTCTTCTGGACCCGCTCCATCAGGTCCATGTCTTTCCTATATTGAGGGCTCCAGAGCTGCACACAGTCCTCCAGGTGAGGCCTCACCAGAGCAAAGTGGCAGAATCCCCTCTCTGGATTTGCTGGCAACACTTCTATAGTCACAGCCCAGGCTGTGACTGGCCTTCTGGGCTGCAAGTGCACACTGCCTGCTCATTTCCAGCTTCTCATCCATCAGAACCCTCAGTCCCTTTCCTCAGGGCTGCTTTCTAATACCTCATCCCCTAATTTGTATTGATAGTGAAGATTGTTCCGGCCTAGGTGCAGAACCCTGCACTTGCTTTTATTAAACCTCATGAGGTTCACCTGGGCCCACTTCTCTAGCTACAAGTGTCTTATTTCTTCCAGTAAGACTCTACAGGTTAAAAATTCAGTTTTTAAAAAAATTAATTACTAATTTTCAGTTCTTTGTTGGAAAGTACATCAGCTTATTGTTTGTCCAAAACCGATGAAAAGGCTTACTCTGTAATGTACTCATTACATGGATTCCTACCATACAACTCTAAAAGGTTTTGAAAAAAACTGAAAGCTGGAGAAACTGGGTTTTCCTCTTCTGCAGAGTATTCATAAAGATTAAAAATTATATGTTTTGTCTATGGTGTCTAGCAAATTTCATTTTTATATGCATGTATCTATCAAGCCTTCCAAACAGCTTGCTTTCCTTCACCATTACCTATTCCTTTAAATAATTTGGGAAGTTGTGGGTTTTCTACCACATACAGAAGTTTAAAGAGCCTGGATTCTGGTGAGCTAACTGAAGAGCAAGCCTCCAAAAACCTAGTTAAGAGAGAACACCTGTTCCACTCCCAGAATGAGAAAAATCCAAAACAAGACGCCTCTTGCTCCTAGCAGGCAGTATTACTTCGGTAATGGACCACACTTTCAAGGGCAACACAGATTGTGCCTGAAAGATAACTCAGATTTTACCTTTACAATTTACAAAAAATATCTCACAGATTTCGGCAGTCTGGTTAACAGGGCACAACTAGAAAACATCACAACTAGAAAATGTCACTTAAGAAAGGTACAACAAATATACATCAGTTTCCTAAATTGACTCAGGTGCTGCACCTCATTCAGCACAGCATTATAATCCTAAAACAGTGTAGCTACTGTGAGATCCATTTAGGAAATCAGGCAACGGGCACACAATTTAAAGATGACTGAAAGCATGTTGGGCCACAGCAGTTACAATCATTTCAATATCTAACACTGTGTTAATTTCAAATCAATGACCAGTAACATACAAAGCCTCCATATTGAGGAAACCAGTACAGAATTTGCTGTATCCTCTGATAATTTCAGGAAACTACACTGTTACGCAATGGTACATTGAAAGGCAACATCTGCCAATACATGGAAAGATAAAACTGGAAAAAAAGAGGCAAGCTTTCAAGCTTGGAGTGTCTTCAGGTTTGGGAAGGTCCCATCTCTCCCCATTTTTTCCATCATCACTGTGGTTTTTACCTCACCACAATTTGATAAGAAGTAGATTTGGCAGATTTTGCTAAAACTTACTTTCTGAGGAAACTACTAATCCATTTCCATAACAATAAAGATGTGTTAAGGAGAGAGACGCTTCCAAACTCCTCCTTCCTCTTTATTGAGACATCAGCATACATTTAAGAACCGTTTCAAAAAGCTGAAGGCACCAAATATAAAACTGACATTATTTGGGCTGTCCTCCATGACACATTCAGACAACTGAGCTGGTATCCGTTTCACAATGGATTTCAGTGCTCAAGGACAGAAGTTTACGTTCAGGGATGACAGCAACCCATGTAACTGCACCGCTGCAGTGCTTCAGTGGAAACACACTCGTTACACATACTCCACCTCTGCTTACTCCTCAAACAAAGACCTGAACTTTTTTTTCTAAAACAAACAATCTGGATTATTATCTTAGCATTATAGTTTTTAATCCATTTTTTGAAAGAGGAAAAAAAATCATTGGAAGGGGGAAGAAAGCAACATCCATGCATGAAAACACATTATATCTACTATAGCATCCTGCAAGCAATGACATTTTTCTCACATCCTTTACAGTCGGTATATAAGGCATCCTTCCTTTTTTTTTTTTAATTTGGAGGTGGGGACAGGGTAGGGGAAGAAAGATTCCCCAGCAGGACAGCTTCTGAGAAACTAGCTTCACAGCGAAGCACAGAAAAGTGTTTCTCGTAAGAGTTTGCAATCAACTGACATACACTGAACTCAGAACTGAAAACTGAGATGAAAATACTTTCCTGACAATCTGAAAAAAAAAATAAAAATCTATGTATACAGAAGCCTATGAAGTTCATAGCTTACTATGTATACACAATTCTTCACATTTTGTACAAAATCAATGCAACCATCATAAACCTTCATCACTGTCATCCACTAATATGGAAGACTGAAGGAGTCATAACAAAATCCATTACTTATGTTTATGAGCATGAACTCTCATCCCATATTTTCATTAAGAATCCAGACTAAAGAAATTAGTTCAAGTGTAGAAAAAATTTGATTTTCACCTACACATATTTTTATTAAGAATCAAGACTAAAGAAATTAGTTCAAGTGTGGAAACAATTTGATTTTTCACCTACAAAGCAAGTAAGCATGTTTGTATTTTAATGTAGCAAGAAGTTTGAGGTTCTTGAATATATTACATTAGATCCTCTCTCCCCTTTTGATCTGCTATATACTAGTTTTGTGGAAAAA
>VZTM01042177.1:1013-29783 GCA_013400555.1 Jacana jacana
AGATCTGAAGTTTAGATTAAGAACCAAAATTCCCCAAGACTGGACTGGGTAGCATTCAACTGTTCTGATCCCTGTTTAAGGGGTTAGGCAGAGTGGTGCAGAGCAGAGAGAAACCCTGTAAAATTTAGATTGATAGCACTTATAGAAAACTGAAATGCCTGTGATTCTTGGAAGAACCGTAATCATATTTTAGTGTAGGCTAAAACTATAAATTTCAGATTATGTTCAGAATTCGACATCAAAGGTAGTTCAGATATATGGTTACAGTAAAGATATTCATCCCTTCTAAGTGTGCCTCCATTGCAAAGGTAAGTAAAAAATCATCAGAATTTATGCACAAAGCTGTATGAATAATTTTCTTACTTCAGTCTCCAATTGCTGCAACTCCTTATCATAGAAAAATAAAAAGCTATTCCAGTTCAGCCAAAAAAACCCTATTCTTACTTCCCTCTTGGGAGAACCTTAACACAGGCTATGAACTATTCTGGGTTCAGCTAGCATCTTGTTCTCCTGTTGACACTGTTGGACTATGTATAAATAACTGCACACAGGGAGCAAGGATTCCCGTATCTCAACAGGCTGCCTTCATTCCGAAGCTAAAAACCTCATTCTTATCCTTTCTTGGCATCTCAGTGACTCTGAAACTATTTCATATGAAACAGAATATCTCCAAAATAAGGATTCTAAGTGGAAGTCCCTTTAAGCTTATGTGCAAGCCCTCACCTTGAACAGAAACTCACATGCAAATTCATTGGCTACCTAATGGAAAATCATTTATTTGCAAAATGTTTTGGGGGTACTAAACCAGACCTTTGCAGAGGACTTAGAAAAAAAATATTCTTACAACAATCCTCTCAGCTCTTTTTTATCCCTATTGCTTATCACATACATAATTCTGCAAGAGAAGTGGGCATAAAATAACAATTGGTGTTATAAATTCCTTCATAAGCTCCTGCAAACACAGTGTGGAAGATTTCACTAGGCGCTGAATATCAATAACAGTTATGTGGTAGGACTGAAGAGCAGTTAGATTTTTTAAAATTGCTCTTTAGTTAGCAAGACTAGCAGTTTCTCTCATTAACTGATATAAAAAGAAAAAATAACTACAGAACAGTGAATCCTATTTAATGTTTTCACAAAAGATAACACAAAATCAGGTACTTAAACACATGGATTTGAATCTGTTCAGAACTTCTGCAATCCTTTTTCTCTTGTATACACTTTCACCAATTATTCTTACACAATAAATAATGTATACATGGAGCCCTTCATGTTTTACGCCACACTTCATAGGGTAAGAGCCAGTCATAAGTCTATGTAGCTCAAACTGTGAAGCGAGCTTCCCCAGGGAGTCTCCAACCTTGTCCAAAGGAGGCATAAACAAGCACAGTGAAAATGGTGTATGGGCAGATTTTTCTGTCTTTTTCAGTTAGGCCTGGACAAATATGAAATTATCTATCCAAGTATTAAATTATTCTGTACTGAGTATTAGAGTTAATTATTTTGTGTTTTGCAGAGGCCTAAGTGAAAATGAACTAGAAAGCAAAATAAATTAGCAGGCTGCTCCTGGTGTTTGTGAAATCCTATAATAAGA
Organism: Jacana jacana; assembly: GCA_013400555.1. Classification (NCBI taxonomy): domain Eukaryota; kingdom Metazoa; phylum Chordata; class Aves; order Charadriiformes; family Jacanidae; genus Jacana; species Jacana jacana. The sequence continues at coordinate 2,608 of VZTM01042177.1, forward strand.
GTAAAAGGCTGCAAGGTGAGTTTTAGAAAGATATGAAGACAACAGAAAGTGAAATTGTTTTCCACCTGAAAAGTGGAACTCTGAAAAGTTTTCAGAGTTTTCCAACTCTGAAAAGCCATGAGAAGCAAGGGACAGATATAAGCTGAATAGTCTTAGAATGGTTAGAATTGGAAGGGACCTTACAGATCTTCTAGTTCCAACTGCCCTACCATGGACAGGGACACCTCCCACTGGACCAGATTACTCAAAGCCCTATGGAAGAACTAATAAACATCTGGAGGTGGGAGGTAAGGGTGGAGATGGCTTCAGCATAGAAAGTCTTGTGTGCTGTTGCTCTTGAAGTGGGTGAGGAATTTTAGATTGAAGTTGGGGGAGAGAAAGTCACTGGGAAGACAGCAGCCTCTTAGAAAAAGGAAGAGACCACGCACAGTCACGGTCTTAAGACTTTCTGATGTTGTGACAGTGGCACTTAAGAATTTAATAAACCTTAGAAGATACACCAAAAATTGAAGCTATTGTGGAACACAGCTAGCAGTTCCATAATAAGCTTTTCTGAAGGCAGAGAAACAATCCCATTCTGCATCAGTTTTCAAAGCTATGGAAGGTACTTTATTTTTTAGCTTGGCAGCTCTTTACGTTATGTGCTTAGACTACGACTATACCTCTGTTAAACTCTTACCTTGCAGTAAGAGGAATACACAGAACACTCAGCTGACAGCTGAGTGGAATGGAAGAAGAGTGGAAGTATGAGAATGGAAGAAAGAGAATCCAGGAGTTAGCCACTCCTCAGATGGGTTCCCTCTGGTGTGGATCAACGTAGTCTAATTTGTTGACCTTTTGGTTTCCCTCCTATCTACTGAGCTTTTGTCTTTAGTGTTTCAATCAAAGAAAATTCTTCAGCACATATATTGCTCTTTCAGCCATATCTTTTTTAGGATAATTATCTGAAGGATAATACATGTATAGCATAAAATAAAAACTTGCATATAATAAGAAAAGAAAATCCAGAAGTAGACTTGGAAAAGAGTTAAAATCCTCTGTGACAAATATGTAGATAAGCAGCACAGTCACCCAGTTTTTCTGGGAATATAATTAAAGTTATTAGAAGGTTTAGACCATGTTTCTGGAACATGGTGTCTGTTACAGTCAGGTTCCTCCTGTATATCTCTCTTTTTTACATGAAAAAAAGATGGTAGAGATATACAGACACTTCATTATTGCTGTTTTAATTTGTCATCAGCAACATGTTAATTTTCAAAATTAAGGACAAGTAAATAAGTTTTGCCTGGTGTAACTGCCCTCCTTTTTCTGCTACATGTATAAGTCTGCAGGAATTCCATATGCCATGAAGGGCCCTGGAAACTGATATATTTTTCCACTAATTTTTACATTATTCTATGTTTTCAAAACTCTAAAGGAATTAAATGTCAGAAGACTTTCAAAGAGATCATTTTCATCATCACGTACTACAAATATAAAACCTGAGGTGTAACCCAACTGAACCACACAAAGAACTTGTCAGAACAGATAGCAAAGCCTTACACCTCAGACAAAACTACAAGATGATCTTTCTTCCCCCCTCCAAAATAGTACTATATTTAGTCATGTGATAATTTTTTTTTTTTTTAAATGACAGATCCAGAATTCCTGGATTGCAAGAGCTAGTATTCTATGAAACCTCAAATTGTTGGAAGTAGCTTCCCACAAATACTGTGGGACCTGCAGGTGTGCACACCCTGAAAAAAACCAACACATTTTATAATCTAGTCAGGGTCATTACGTTCTTGCCCTCCTTCTTTGCACCAAGATGAAAGGTCTTGGGAGAGGACAGAGAGTGATCAATTAAAGCTTCTCTTGGTAAGAAATCCAGAAACATATTTTCTACCTATATTCCTCATCCATTATCACAAATTCCTACCTCAACTTTGCCTTCAATTAAACAGAAACAAATGTCTGCTTTCCACCTTCAACAGTGCACACAATAACAGGGGACAGGAGTTAGGTCATGCTATTCCCTTGTTTTCTTCATTTCCTTGTCTGTTCTCTGCCAAGTCCAACTCTTCAGTACAAAGTGAGCCATCCACAGCCTCAGCTTGCAGCTGGGATGGAAGTGTTAGAGCTGTCCCTCTCTGACTTAGCCCTGGCTGGGGGGAGAAGGAGGAGAGGTTGTGCGGCACCAGCCAAGCAGCAGCCAGCACCTTCCTGTATCCCCTCTGTATTCCTTCCAGTGCCTGACTTGTACACCTTCCTTCTAAGATGGACACCATCCAAAATTTTATATGGGCTTACCTCTCACTGAATTACTTCTCCAGAACAGAATTCTTTAGGATCATCAATTGCTTTTCACCAATTACAGAAGAAAGAAAAATATCACCTCCTACTTCATCATAAGTCCTTCTGCTCCTTTATTCCACATTAGCTTGTCTTTGCTCACCTCTACTTGTCTTTGCCCTCTTTCACATTTCACCTATTCATCCCCTATGCAATTCTGCAACCACTGTAACTTCTACAACCAATATAACACTGTAGCATAGAATTAAAACACACATATGACTTGTTGCTCCTGTAGGCCTATTGACTGGGATCATTCTATTTTGCATCCCTCTCTAATTTGTCAGTCACCTTGTGTGTATATGTGTGTGTATTTCAGTCCTCGTCCAGTACATAGCTGTACTCAATCCTAAAATCACAGTAATCAGATTAAAAGATATTTTCAAGCATGCAAAATTATTAAACCCCTACTGTCTTAGACTATTTATTATGTAGGAAATGGATCAGACTGTTCTGTGCTTCATCTAGTACTTGTGGCATCTTATAAATGCAAAAGTATTCTCCTGATATGAATGACCCATCTTAGGAAAGAAGCTCCAACTGCTGAACACTTGAAGTCTGCAAGTCTAAATCTTGGGACAAGAATAAGAGCTGAAAGTCTGCACAGAGAAGTTAGCCTTCCGACATACAGGAACTGTGCCAGCTTTTAAATATTTTATTTTGGGGGTTGGGATTTTTTTCCTTTTTCTTCTTTAATCCCTAAGGTAGCAAAGACTCTGGTCTTTGGTAGCTAATTCTTACATGGGTTTTGGTTACAACACTATGGTGCTTGGACATCAAGTCATTAGCAAGTATTCACAGAGATTATCAAAACATAAGAAACCTGAGAGAAAAATAATAGATTGCTGATAAATTGGCATTTCAGATGATAGCAGTAGGCACACTATAGAAATTTAGGGAAAGACAGTGAAGTTATCAAGTGCAAGTACAAATATAAAAAAGAACCTCATAATTAACAATATTCATCTACGACTGAAAATTTTGTTTCTGCTGTCACTCAATTACTGATAACCACGGAAATCAGAATCTCTAATATTTCATTAAGTTCTTTATCTGTATGAAATATTATAACATAACTCAATTTTTACATGGCAAGAAGAAATTAAAAAAACCCCACAGATAAATCAGAAGAGTCTCACACTAATAAAACAGGGTAGCTTTGAAAACACTGCCTATTCGGACCATCAGACGATACTATTTAGGGTATATAATACTGAAAGGGCAATCTGATAATCACACAAGAAGCAATTTCAAACCATACTACTGCTGAAAAGTCAATTTAACTTTCCAGCTTTATAAGACTTTGTTATTGCTATTGTTAATTATTTCTCATTTAATGGGAAATTGGCAACAAGGTCCCCAACTGTCATTTTAAATCTGCAATAATATCATGTGAAGCTTTTCGTCCTTATTCCCAAGTCCTGGATTATCAGAGCTAAATGGCAGCTCCAGCATTACAAAAGCTCAGGGGCAGGTACTGTTACACAAATTGCCAATTCAATTAACAGTGTGTAAATGCTCCACTGGCAGGCTGAGGGAAGGACAGCCATTTTGGCAAGTGTCATTCCTAATTTATCAATCTGTCAAACCTTCCACTCAGGTGCCTGCGGTCACTGTCTGCCTCTTAATGCTAAGTTGTAAAGCTGCAGGAACCATTCTTGTAGCTTGACAAGGCACAATACTCAAAACTGATTTTAAAATCAAATGTACAGTTGTCTTAATTATTCTCAGTATAAATGATGTTTTAATTACAAAATCAGAGTGGGAATATTGAATCAAGATCCAAGATTACATGTATATACAAGGAGGTGGGCAGATCAAAGCCCGATGCCTGGTCTGTTTTCCGAGGTAGCTATTCAGTTTTTCGTAATTCAATAAGAGTTTGAGATTACTTCCCTCCCGCGGCTACCTTACTTTGTGGTCTTTAGTCTGACTCTGCTCCTGGTTCTTACCAAACCAGTGTCCTTTTTTTGGAGGACACACCACTTTTGTCCTTTAATGCCTTTTGGGGAAACGCCCCTGTGGCAGGACACTGCATGAACAGATTGATTTCATGTCTATGGGCCTTGCTCTCCTTCCTCCCTCAGACACACCCAGTCTCTTCATTTAGAAATTTTTAAAAAGTTTTTTCAGAAAAAAAAAAAACCAACCCACAAGAGAAAAAAAAACAAACAGGGTATGAGCATCTTCTGTAAACGAGAAAAGCTAAATAACTTCACATTTGAAGGCTTTCCCCTCATTCTTTTTCCCTTGAGTTTTTTTTTCCCTGTGCCGACAGAAACAGCATACAGCAGCTATTGCATATGCAGATGAGAGCCCCTATAGTGAATACATGTACTGTGCACTGCACTGGTGCCTGCAGGATAGCGCCTGAACAGTACCCCCATTATGACCTGGGGGTGGGGGAGTGGGGGGGATGTTACATCAGCGCATCTGTAAATGTTTGCTTTTGGGTTGAATACTTGCCAACTGTGAGCTGCAGAGTGTTTTATTTAAATCAAGTTTAAATTGATCTGACCATTTTAAAGCAAAGAAAACGGAAGTAGAAAATAAAATACAGAAAATTGTCCTTTCAGTGTCTTGTGTGACTTCTGTTAGTAAAAATGAACAAAATTCACAGCACAATAACAGTAAAAAGGCTCATATTGGATAAAATGAACATGGTTCTACAATCCATCTGTGGACACCATGGGCCAGCGGGAGATGCTCCAGAGAAAAAAAAAAGAAATCCAAGACTAAACAGTTATGTGGTAGATAACAACAAGTATACTTTTCTATTTTCAATAATAAAGTCCTTCATGAAAAACTGTATATATGTGCATCTTCCAAAGCGATCAGGTTTTTTGTCTATTAGCTCATATGATATAGGTATTATTATCCCAGCATTAAGAATTTAAATACTTTTACTTTTTATGCAAGACAACTGTAGCCTTAGATTCAATACTATCATGTCACAGCAAGTTCCTAAGGCTAACTGTGCCTTTGGTGGAGGGTGTAATGTATGTGGATAGTAATGTAATTCAATATATCAATATATTACTATGTGGATAAATTCTTTTTCGAAAGAAAAAATAATTGTTACAATACCTTCAACAGACATAGTAAAAAGCTCTCAATATTCACAATACTGTTTTTTCATCCATATGATGATAAGTGTGAATGAAGAAAGTGCTCCAGAGGACAGGACTGCCAGGACTGAAACATTGCTATGTTGAAATAATAAGAAGGAATTCCATATTTTGGTACAAAACAACTATTTCAACTGAACTTGACTTCTAAATCTTTCAAGGATTGGCCCTAAATCAAGCAAAAATTGTTTATAAAGCTCTGCTAAATAGCTAAGACTGTGGACTTCATCCAATGCCCCATAAAATCATTGGAACCATCTTAAATCCTTCACTTGTCCTATTGCAGCCATGCATATGAAAAGATAGACGTCTAACTGGTTCCAATGCATGTACATCAAGAAAAAGCAGCAAGCATTTGAGAGTCATGAGGTAGATTGCTTCCGATATTTAAATCAATTTGCATAATTTCACAAGAGCACACAATTAGACCAGATTTTTAGAGTAAATTAGGGGACTAAAAATAGAGAACAGGATTCCAACAAAGTTTCAAAAACACATGGACACTTTAAAAATCCTAACAAGCACTAACTTTTGACAACATGTTTGACAATACCTGCACAGATCTGACTCTCCTCCATAGAAAGTTGTCTCTAGCTAATATCATTATTGTTACACTATTTGCTTTTACTGCTAGTGCTTTTGTGTAACTCTCTTTCAACATATCACTTCATTCAGTCTGATACCAGGCATGCTTCTTTTGAACTTGAAAGCATGAGAAAGAAGAAGCAGGAAAAAATAAAATATCTTAAATCAGCAAAATAAAGCAGGTGCTCCTAGGGCTATACATTGGAAACTTTATTACCTTTATAGATTTTGAATAAGAGTTCAGGAAATTACATGTGATAGTTGAGGTGGAAAGGATGCGATACTCCACCATCAAGTGTGACCCAAAGAAATACTCAAGTAAATAAAATATTACTAGGTCACAGATTATAGAGATACTGAGTTCCAGACTGAAATCTATGATGGCTATTTCAGTTTGCAAGAACTGAAAAATATCTAAACTCAGAAGGCTGTCTTATTAGAAAAAGAACAAAATTTGAACTGTTTTAAAAAAAACTGAAACATTTCTCCGATCCTCTGTAAATCCTAACCCTCTAGGCCAAAATAAACGGCCTACGAAGCATAAGTAATTCCAAGCAGTTAATTAAAAGTAAATCTAGGTGAAAAAGCCTGTTAATAAATAGTTTTGTATCTATGAAATTATTCCAACTGAATTTTACTTTCAGAACATCGATTTAACCAGTGCCATGATTCAATAAACCAGTGTGCTAGAGCATTAGCTTGAACCGTGCAAGAAGTTGAATATCAATCCATAATATAATCGGGGGATTCAAATGATAGATTGTTTCTGGATCTGACTTTCTTCAGTCAAGATTATTTTGCAGAAGATGAGAATGAGTACTTTGAGAGATAAATCTGATAGAGATAATAATTCATATGCATTTAATCTGATCTCCATGCATTACAGGACTTTACTGCTGCCTTTGTATGAAAACAACTGACTGTACTGAAAAGCATCTCAGTCACTGTGGAATGATATGAACTTCCACATACAGAAATGCCAGTTAAGGGTGTGGAAACTAGGCACTGTGAGACTCCAAATGTGATATAATGGTACTTTGGAAACAAAAGTTCAACAGCAATTGTTATCCAAGGACCACATTGTTTATATTACCAACTAGCACCAAACAATTCTTATCCAGACAGTGTATCTATATGGCAGTTCTAAACTGATGAGTTACTAGCTAGTTTCTGAGCTTTGAGAGGTTTGAGAAGAGTCCAACCAGGACTGTCGAGGCGCTCACTGTCCACTCATGTCCAGAAGCAAGCTGAAAGGTCAATGCAAACCCACACTCTGCCTCTTTCTCTAGAGTCTATGTAGATGAATAAAAGAAAAACAACTGAAAGAAACCTGATAGAAGCTCTCTTGAAACACCTACGGAAGTTCAAACCCAGTAAATGTTTAAACAATAAAACTTTGGCCTAGTAGTAGCTTCAGAGTGGCAGTCGCTACAAAGTACTATGACAAAAAGAGTATGCTCACAACCTGTGTATGAGAGCAGTAAAGTTAACTAGATATTTCAATGCACATTTTCTTTAACTACTGTTAGTCATCCTGGTACATCCTCAGGAATTACCGTGCCCAAATTAACAGGAATACCCGCATAGCAGTGTCTGAGAAACAGAACTTGATGTGTGAGGTTTTCTTGGAAAACATGCCTTGCATTTGTAGCAACTTTGGGCCTGGCATGACAGAACAGAATATCTACCTCAGTATCCTAGATCCTGTCCTTAGGCAACTCAAGATCACTCAAATATAAATTTTCCAGAGTAGGCAATGGTGAGTAATCCTCTACACATAACACTCCACATTATCCTAGATTCTAAAAGCTAGAGATTGGCTTAGGCTTTAAACCACCTATATGAAAATCCCTGCCCTGCAGTTTTAGAAATAATTAGTGATACTTATATATCAGTTCTTAGTAATAGGCTTTTATAGCATGGGAAACTTTTAATACATTTTGCAATAGAAATGCAAAATAAAAAATAAAAAAAACCCACCCCCACCCATGGCTGTGTTACTTAGCATGCTTGTTGAATGCTTGAACTAAATGAGAATCTTAGTGAATACATTTCTCAAATTTTCCTGTGGAGCAATCATTCAGAAGGTTAAACACACGATATGTTTAGAAAAATTATGGGGAAAATAAATGCACTGGACAATATGATTCAGTGTTCCTCAGTGCTGTCTTCTCCTTTTCCCCTATGCATATACAGCTCTCATTACTTTAAAACTGCTGAAAAAGGAGGCCTCACCACCCTGCCCATGTATAGGCTCAGCTTCTGCCTCCTACCTTGTGCCACCACCTGCACATGCACATCTGTGCAGTGAGCCTTGCTGGGGAATTGAGGGGTCAGAAATTATTTCTCTGGGTTAGTCTTCAGCTGGACCTGTCAGTTGATCTGCTGACCACGCCGTCACACACTTGCTCTGGCACTACAAAGGCAGCAGAAATGTGTGACCAGGAACAAAGTGGAGAATAACAACCCCCTACAACTGCAGATGCAGTCAGTGGGATTTGAGTCTTTAGGTAAGAGCTCCCAGTGTCACCATCTGGGAGTTGACTGAATATCTCACAAGTCCTCCCATCAGAAAAAAGAAGGTAATAAATATTACAGTATTTTTCAGTAATATTCCAGTATTTTTCAGTGGCAGACAAAAATAGAGGACTTCAGAATGGTTTTCATTATGTCTAGCTTGACATTTCCCAGACATGTGAAGAGCCTACTGAATCACATCCAGAAGCAATCTCTCTCCAAGTTACGTGACTTTACTTGAATAAGATTCCATATTCCTGCTGCTTAAACTTTATAACCAAATCCCCTGATTTGTCATACTCAGGTGAGTGGAAGACTTTTCCAATTTCACCACAATCTTCACTGCTTTTTCTTCCTATATATCCTATATCCATGTATAGCTCTATATCTCGTCTGCAGTGGCAGTCACATGCAGAAGAGCTATGAAATCATACTATGATTTCTAAAATACACAGAACTGTGTGATGTCTACAAACATGTCAGGTGGGGTAGGGAAACCATGGGTTTCACTCCATGCATTTCTGCAGTGGTTTGTGCTCAGAGTAGTCTGTAGGATTCCCTCTCCTAGTGTCCATGAAACTGTCCTCTACTAATTTCCTCTCGTGAGTTTGGAAAACAGAATTTTGGCCAAGGACTGAGGTCAACCTGGTTCCAGACTTGCTTTTTTTGTTCAAATGTATGCTCATTTTCAAATGGAGCTGCAGTTATTTCTCTGCCAAAACAATAACATCAACAATAAACTATACAGGTAAATTAATTTGTGGCATTAGTGAAAACGTATCTAGCATTTCTAACTTCCTTTTCACTTTGACAATAAGCAAAATTAAAAATCATGATCAAAGATTTGGCTGGGCTCTGCCTGCAATTTTAATATAGCAAAGTGGCAGCATTTACCTACATAGAGCATAAGAGAAGCCAGTACATAAAACATCGTTAACGCTTTCGTTGCTCTTTCTGCACGATCCCTGCTTCTAATCAGAGACAACACTTCTCTGTTCCTATACCATGAAAAAGGCTTAAGTAGGCAGAGAAATGCATTAAAAATTGTTTCCAAGTATCAACCTAACTAAAGGTTTAGCATGTTTCTTCCTAAGCTTTGCTTTCCTGTAAACCATCTACAGTTTCTCCGTGTCATCCCAGCCCAGGACTCTTCAGTCCATGTTGGACTGAAATGGTCCCCCAGTATCTTCAAGATCTCAAAAACAAGTGCATTTGAAAAAAGGAAATATTTTAACACCTACAACTCATTTAAAACATACCCAGGTAATTTGTAGGAAAGAAAAAATGGCAGTGAAATGGTTGGTTTGAACACCTGATCAAATACATACTTTACAATAGAGTCATAAATTCGACAAACAGCATGGACACCTCAAAGATTCGGCTTAAACCACATTAAGTTTTGTCTCACAAGACACAAGTTTCAAGCAGTGCCATCTTGGCTGCTTGCGTGTCTCCTGACTCGTTCCTTCCTTTGGCTTTAGTATCAATTTTTTAGAGCAGTGATGCTGTACTGTTATACATCCCATTCACATTCACTCTGAAGTAATTACCTGTGTTCTACCTAAAACATAGCCTTGAGTGCCTCAACTACCTCTCAGAAGCACAATCCCCTCCTCTCCCTTTTCACACTGTTGGGAGAAGTTTCTATCAGGTGTTGCAAGACCTTCATAGTCTTTCAGGACCTTCAACTAACTAGCTTGCTTGGCACAGAGGAAGCAGGCTGATCTTTATACCTCCTGTCCTTTTCTTGCTTCTGGTACACAACCTTTCTAACTAGTCATTTACTTATAAAAAAAAAAATAAAATCTTTAAACTACATTTAGCTGTCTTGAGGAAAGAAAATGTTATTTTTTTTCATAGTGGCCTGAATATGCTAATGCTAGTCACAACCTAGGCATGAACGAACAAATTACAGTAACAGATGTCCATATATCACTAAGGTGGCTTCCCTCCCTATTTTTATTTTTTATCAAAAATGGTGAGTCTGAAAAGTCAAAACAAAATTAAAAAAAAAAAAAAAACCCTGCAGCATCTGTCTCAGCAGAGTTCAAGCTGGCTGACAGTTCCTTACACTGAGAAGCTGAGAATGATGCTATAATTAAAATTTCATGAACAAGACAAAAAATCTATTTTGTTTGGGAGAAGTGTTATCAAAGTATACAGAGAAAAACTGAATATGGTAATTTTAGTTTATCCCTGGCCCTGAATTTAATGATTAAACTTAAGAATCCTGAACAAAATCATTGTTAGCAACACCTCATAACTTAATTAATTACGAGCATCATCTCTGTTAGGCACGGAAGCTGGTCTTAACCGTTCCAAGCGAACGTGCTGCTATTGGCACGACACCACTCTGAGTTCTCATTTGTTTGATGACTGAGGATTAATTCTTCCTGTCCTTATCACAGAATTTAAACTTGACCCAATTAATTTTCAGCCTAGAAAGGAATAAGTAGGAAAAAGTGAATAATCATTCTCAAGACAAAGGAAAAAGGCAGTAATGGCAGTTAGGCATCTTACTGGCACCTGCCTTACCTTCTTTCTGCATTTTGTTTGTATAACACGCATTGCTTTTTACTGTATTTCAGTCAACTCCATGGGAGACAACGCCATCCGTCTTATTTCATCTTTTAACAAGGACTTGATGAGGTGACACAGGCCTGATTCTTAAAAACACATTACCTGTTATGTGAGGCATTGTGTGACAGGGAGAACTATCTTCGTGACAGGCACCTGACAGCAGATTTGTTGATTTCATGGTCACTTCATTTAAAGTAACAACAGGGTGAAATATGCCATCTGATAATCTGTTTGAATGTTGACTGTGAAAAGCACTTAACATTTCTGCCAGCTACTACTACTACTACAGAATCTGTTCTTCAATATGTGCAGTTTTACCAGCCTCTTTAATAATTATAAGTCAGAAACTGTTATCCTAGATTAAAGCAGGGGGAAGGAGGGGAAGAGAACTCTAAAAAGAATCACCTTAGAAGTCTGACATTGCATTCTGAAAATAAGAAGATTAAAAGTTTAGGGCATGTCACGCAGTGAGAGTATTGTCTGCAAGACAACTGCTGTTTGAGGACAACTGCTACAACTGTACTGCATAGGTGATTTTAGGACAGATACGCGGCCTTCCTCAGTCAGTTTTCTTCCATGTGAAAGTTGAATCCAGATACTTAAGATGAGATATCTCTCTGCTTAAGTTTCCATAATAGCTAGTGAAAAATTAGTTAGCACTAATAGTAAAATGTTAAGAAAGGGATGACTCATTTCAGGAAGGGATTACACCAAATTCTGATATTACAACTCAGGATGAAATTTTAGTTAAGAAGCTGGTATTCTAGACACAACCCCTATGTATCAGCATGATGAGAATTAAAAAAAAATAATAAAATACTAGAGCTTCATTAGTTCTTCAGATGCAGAGTTTGTAAACACAAGAAACCAGAATAATACAGAAAGTATTATACACGTCCTAATGTCTGAATGGGTGAAACTCTTCTTTGTTTCCCAACAAGTTCGGGATAAGCATTAATCTGGCAACACTGGGAAGTTAGGTCAAAATCTATCCTTAGACAAAGCCATCATCATATAAAAATGCAGGGCATGCACAAATTATAAACCCTTAACTCAAGTAGTGCTAAATGAGACAAATTCTAACAAATCAGCATTGTACCCCTATTGTAATTAACATGTACTCACACTTTGAACTATCTTGTTGATTTATGCTAACCTCCCCGAAACCTGATGAAGAAATACCTTGAATCGATATGATTTAAGCATTTTAAAACCACATTAAATATGAACCAGAAGCAGGCTGGTTAAAATTTACGCTTCCTCTGAAAGATTTTTTGACACATTCAGTGCTTGTGAAAGCTGAGGGGATGACGGCCCTAGTCAAATACAGTTGAGTGAGCAGACTGCAAGCATCCCACATTCCACCTCCAGTGCAGTTCAACCGTGACGTGGAGGGACCTGCCTTCTCTTTTACTTCCCTCCCCACACACACTTTTATTTACTGTCTCATCAATATTTTATCAATTAATTCCTGTTGTTGCTTGTTGGGGTCTTTTTTTTTTTAGTACTCTTAGTATTTTGCTACACAGTTTAACTTCAATTCACCTAGGATATATGTTCAGAAATAGAAATTCTGACAAGTTGACAGATAGTCCAAGGCCATAGCGAGCATCTTATTCCTAATCTATGAAGATGTTATCAGAATCATTTTATGTGGATTTGTTTATCTTTAAATCTTCTTTACTCAGGAAATAACCTCAGGGGTTCAGGTTCTCATCTCCTGGGATCACATCAATGGCAGCAGAAGCATGTATTTGAAAACTTCAGGGTGGATTATGAGTATTGTTTTTATAATCAGAACATTCTGCATGTTCTTTTATGGCACCGTCGACTCCAGTGTTTCTGGCTAAACTTCAGCTACATTAGAAAAACAACCTACAGTTACTGTTAAAATAGCTACTGTCAACTTGAAATCTAGTCAATTAAAAACAAAACAAAAACAAAAACAAACAAACAAAGCATTGTCAGGTGCTAAATCAACCTCTGAGCCCCACTTGCCAATTTCTCTGGTTCTAAAACCATATGCTCTGTTTTTAAGAATGGTCTCTCTCTTTCCTGTCTCTGCAAAAGCCTCGCAGAAAAAAAAAACACCAAAAAACAAAAAGCAAGGTAGAGTGAAAGCTATCTGAGCAGAAATAGCTTTCAAAAGTGCCTAGGAGAAAAGTAAAGAAACCAGGAAGACAACATAAGAGGAAAAAAATGGCTTATTTCTTAATCTATTTCACTTAAGTGCTCTCCGGAATTACAGAAAACTCCACTGGAAAAAAACCCACCAAACCATTTATGGGGAAAAAAAACCCAGTTCAGAGGTCTGCCGTGCCTCTTTAAACAGCCACTGGATTTGAAGCATGGAAGAAACACCCCTGTGGCCCAGATCTTGGGGTAAATTGTGGCTGATTTCAGCTGCTTTGCACAGACGTTCTGGGCATGAAGCCAGCGCCACTGGCCAAGTGAGGTCACTCACGTGCACGGGGATCTTCCGGTGGCACAAAGCCAGCCTCTGCTGCTCCTGTCACATCGCTCCCCCTCCTCTGCTTCCTTTGAGGAAACCCAGACAGGTCTGTCCCAAACCACCCCAAATCCTCGCCTGATGCCACGCTTTGGGCAATTTCAAGAGCCACGGCCAGAAGGGTGCTGTTTCTCAGCTGCTGTGGAATGTCTAGACTAAATTAACTCAACTGACCAAATTGGAATTACAGTCCTTGTCGGACTCAGTGGGAAAATATGCAAACTATGTTTACAGCCTTGTTAAGCATAAAGCCATTAGAAGTCATATACCCAACAGGCTGCACAATGACAAGGAAAACCAGCCACTTTTATGAAACACCGCTAGCTCTCCGCATTACCTTCTCTGGTATTTAAACTCCTAGTATGAAGTCTCCTTCTATCAGGAGGAACAACATTTGGCTTTCTATTACCAAGTTGTAGAATTCATCACTTTCATCTCTCTGCCATCTGCAGGATATTGAAAATGAATGAAAACAGAAAAGGATTTTTAACATGAGGGGAACACCTGATGTATGAAGTTATTCAAGCCCCAGGAATGTGTGGTATTGCACATTCTCACTGTCACAGCCTTTGTTGAAAAGGATTTCCCTGACCTTTTCTCTAACCAGCAAACAAATAAGCCCTATCTCTCAGCAGGAGAGAGCCACTGCTCCATTAGATCATTAAGCAGTTCTATTCAGACTATCCCAGTCTCCTGTCCTTGGCCCTGAAGAAAGAGCTGGCACCAGTCCAATCAGTCAGATAGAAGGAAGGCAAATGTGCTTTCGTACGGTACAGCTTGAAATGTCACAGCAGGATGAAAGTCGTGGAACAGACAGCAGTGAGGAAAAGATGTGGTGCTACATGAGGGGTAGTGTTCCAACAAGGAAAGGCTGGTGTTTCAGTCTGCCAAACAACGTAATGACTCATCCAGGCAGAAAAATATTACCACCATGGGAATATTTGGAACGTCTCAGTCTGAGAGTAATTAGGGACTAAACTACACCGGCATGCTTCAGTGATGAAATGAGAAAATAAGCAATACCTCTGTCAAGTTCTGATTGGCGAGTATATTAAACGAATATGGGCTTCTATCATATCTGACCACAAACTAGTAACTTGCAGCAGATTGTCGGAACAGGGAAATATTTCCACTTTCTCATAAAATACGACAGCACAAAAAAACCTGGTGAAGTGAAAAATGTTACAGTTGGCAGTAAGAGTTTTAAGGAAAATCATTACCATGATTATATAATTTAATCCTTGTAACAGGCATTTGCACATAGTGTTTTCAACCTCTAATTACTCTGTCTACAACGGAATAAAAAAGGGTAAGAAGAGGATGGGCAAAAGCAGCAAATGCTGACAGTTTCATTTTATTAATAACTACTGTATACAAATCACTAAATGAAAAGCACAAATGTTTAATGGATATAGGTAATGGAATTATTGTGCTACTTATCGGTTGTAAAAATGTAAATACTTTGGCAAGAAGGACAAATGTTAATTTTAATTCTTTTGTATTTCCAACTTGTGCACAATTTGTATTCATTAAGCAATGCAAAAGGCCTTTTTTTCTTTATAATTGTAAAGTGACATTATAATTAAATTGTATAACCTCAGCAGCATCTGCAATTTAAAGGATCACTTACAAGCTAGCTGGACAAAGTGCACCACATTAAGCCACAAAACTGAGTTACACATCAATAACCCTTCATTCCAGTGGCTGGGTCAGAACCTCACCAACATGGAAGAAAAAAAATAATAAAAAACCATTATTCAGAGTAAAAACGTTAAGAAGGTCAGAAGCAAAACTGCTTACAAGATCAAAATTTCCAGGATTCTTTATGACTGCATACACCAAAACCTCCCGTGACACCTGTTTGACTTCTTTCGGCAGGATGGCCACCTGTAGTTCAGCTGAACTAAATGCAGCTCCCCAAATTAAAAGGAAGGGTAAACACAAATTACCCCTCTGCACAATATGAACAAATGCCATTAGACTGGCTTAATAAACTCTAATAGATGTATAGCTTAATACAATATTCAGCTATTGACATAAACATAAATATACATTTCAAAGAAAATAACCTAGTTTAGTAAAACTACCTGTGCAATAAAAATTAATGAACTCCAAATGATTCTGCACATCTTCACCAAATTGCATTTTCAGGCTCACATCTTCAGGACATGCTGGGTGGTTTGATGCATTCCCACAATTCATCTTCCTGCTAAGCCAATTTTAATTTAAATGCAATTAAAGGCTCAAAATGAACATTATGTATTAGATAAAGCCTTGAATCTGCAGACTATCATAAATATGATTTTCAGAAAAATTAATTACAAGCCATTAGGGTACAAGTCATCTTACTGCAAATGTTGAGTTAAACTGCAGAATCAGTTTGTTCCTTCCATTAAATGTTAAATACTGATTTTAAGCTTTGCTCCAAGTTAATAGCAGAAGGTCAGCTTAAAAGAAAAAATATTTCTGAAATAATCCTCAGAGATTCTGGAGACTTATCAATCCACACTAATTGAAAAAAGTATTCTCTTTAAATTATTTGAAACAATGAGCTTTTGATATACTTTTGGTCAACTTAATAATAAAACTCCTCACATTTCTCCTTGTGCTCTTGATATAACACAGCTTTCTGCAGAGGACAGAGCTAGTACATAACTTCTTCAAATGTAAAATCATCACATGCTGTGTGGTAGACATCCACAAATCACGCCAGAGATATCTGCATAATGCACACTGTAGACCTAATACAGAAAACTTAAAAAAAGGCAACTAAGAGCTTCTTTTTGTTGTCACTTGCTGTGAAGTGGAGCCTGAGGATTCAGCACAATTCCAGCATTCGGGCAGTAGCTGTGGATAACGCTACAATTTCTGATCTTGAGATACACTTAAGTTACAGCTTCGACTTTTTAGCTGTTCCTGAAGAAGGCTCACAATTCCTAGCAACCATGATGCAGAATTCATGCAGTCTAACTGATTCTGTACATTTACAGAACAAGTTCCTATCCTATAGATATATAGAACACAGAGATTCAAAATTAGAGAAAATAGAAATTGTATACTATATATTGAATATTGCAAAAAAGTACATTTAGTCCATACAGAGGCAAAGAAAGCAGTTTTTCCAAATTCACAACTTCTGAATCTCCTGCTAGCTGTGTTCTTTAACACCGTCCCACAGCTACTTCTTCCCGCCAATATTACCCACAACAGATTCAAAGGAAAACTGTGCTTAATTCCCATCTCCCAAACTGACATATTTTATACACAATATGTCAAAACTATGCATTTTTCATTAACTTCTGTTCTATCATTAAACAGAAAAGCAACGACACGGTTGGTGAAATTCAGCCATTAATCTCATAATAATTGCTTATAAATGTTCATGCTAGACTGAAGAGCTGAATGCATCGCATGCAGTTGAGAGGGTCAAGGTAACTTTAAAAAATAAATCTTTATTAAATCACAGCTTTCTTTTCTGACATTATTCAATTTAGGCACCAACACTGAAACTCACACCTTCATCTTCTGCACACTTGACTCAACTTAATTTTATCTGCTTGAATATCAAACATTTCAATATCCACCTCTATATCCAGGCCCTCCTCCAGCTGCTAACTACTCCAGCCCTCCAGGGGACTGCATGTGTTTGCTTCAATCCATTTATTGTCTTTTGCTTGTCTACCTCTATCCCTAGACACTAATGTACTCACTTCTGGATATTAGTAGATAACCTCTGTGCAGTGGGAGTTTAATGAAATATCTGGCCATCAGGCTGGATGAATGTTATTTTGGCAATTGAACTTCATAATTTAAGGGCATTAGTATGAGATTCTCTAATTTCAAGGAAAGTGGAAAGCTGTTACATTCTGCAGATGTTATTAAAATGCTCTGTATGTGTGTGGGTTCTTGGACGTTATATTTTGAAGAGAGCAAAACTTCTATGAAATAAAATTTATGATATGCCTTGACAGTTTCAAAAATCAGAGAGATGATTAAGCCCAGTGAGCACAGAAGACAACTATTTCCCCAATGAGCTTGTTGCACAGTTCTACTTTTCACTGGCAAACACTTTTTCTACAGTTGATGAGGTGTGATACATTTACAGACACCCAACAGGATCTTTTTCTTAACGTGGGTTTCTGACAGCAACACGTAAGAACACAGAGACACTTGAAAATGATATCCACCTACAGCTGGAAGGAGCATAAAACCTCTTACTCGAAGCCACCACAATGTGGCATTGCTCTATGGGGTAAGGGAATGAGCCACAAACTTTATTCATGAAGATAATTTGATGTGCACTTAGCACCTCAGTCCCTAGAGTAACGAGAAAAACTCTCAAAATGTTTTTACTGATGGGATGTTCTGCAATTTTGATATTTTTTATGTACACCATCCTGAACCCCTATCTAGTGTTCAGCATGTTATTCCTGAATCTTTTACCATACATGGCCTTAAAAACAAGAGATATAGAAGGCTCATCTGAGTTTTCCCATTTTCCCAAAGGCTTTCCCATTTTCCCAAAGGCTTTCCCATTGACTTCAATGCATTGGGCATCAACTTGTTGTTGTTAGTAAAGCCATGCTGAAAATAGTTATTCTGAATACATCATTTAAAAAATGCGGAGCAGATCCGCATCACACACTCCTCTTTACCCTTTCAAATTTAGTTACCTTCAAAGTTTAGAAGGTCATAAGCAAACCCATTTTCAAGAGCTAAACTCCCAGGGTTCCTTAGGACTGTGCATGTTGAAACCCACAATAAGACAGTTAGATTCCTTCAGCCGGACTGACACTTGTAGTCGGGAGGAGCTAACTGTAATTCCCCAAGTTAAAATGAAAGACAAAGAGAAATTATCTGTCTGCGCAACACAACTCCCAGCAGGCTAAGTTAACAAACATCAATGGCACTCTCTATGGGGACAGGGGCTAGTCCCTTTCACCACAAGGCTTGTAGCTCAAAGTCTAAATGTGTGTTATAATGATAGTATACACCGTAAGGCAAGTACAAAGAAAAAAGAGAGGGAGATTACCACATTCACCAGTAAGATACCTCTAACTCTGCAAGATGAATGCATAGCAACGCTACAGAGGAAGTAAGAGAACACTCCAGATCTAGTACAGCGAGTAGAGATACAATGAGCTGTTGTCCAGACTTTCAAACACAATCCTCTTTCACTCTCTCGAGCTTACTGCTGTTTGCCATTAGATTTTTCATTTCCAAATAACTCAGCAACTAAACAGGTGGAAAAAGTCAAACTCTGCCAAGCTTGGCTGCCCAGGAAGCTGTTGAAACCATGAGGTTCCCATTCAGAACAAGGTCTTTGTGACAGCATGAGCTCACTCTGAATAGCTGTGTGTTCAGCGATGTGCATGTTAATGAATGCATTGTTCATTGTTATCATATAATGTTATTCAAGGCTTCATACAAACATTAATAAAGGTATTTTTTACATTTTTTCCACTGCAAATTAAGAACACAAATTACTTTTATTTTTGCCTTATCCTGGTCGATGCTTCTTTTCTGCCCATTCCTAAATCCCATTTTTACTTGCTGCTTTCAGCATATTAATCAATTTCTATTTCCACTGTACTCTGAATGCAAAACTCAACCCTTTTTATTCACAGGCTCCTGTCAAATTCCAGCCCTACACTGCAGTTTAATCTGCCTTCAGACCCATCCCATCTTGAAGGAGTTCTCACAAATAAATTATCTTACTTTCCCAAAGCTTCCATCATCCTTACCTTTCTTTGAAAGGCTGAGAAACATCACCTTAGGTATTATTGATGAACTTTGCTTAGCATTTTCTAAAAAAAGCTTACCTTAAGCTTAGTAAGTTTGTGTTTATCCATAAATACTACATGCACACACATTCAAAATCAGCCTAACTTTCTAAAAGACCACAATGTTCTCAAAAAATGACCAACTTGTCTGAAATTCTGTAGTCGTGAGGTTAGACATAGAACTGAAATTTCTGAACTACTACCAGAAACAGCAGGAGCTCACATTCAAATCAGTGAGAAGCTTCTCACCAAAATAACAGTATATTAACCTTTACCTAAGATTTGAGCAAACAGTATGGACACTCTATGCTTAAACATTTCAGAGGCAGTTCTGCTGGAATGCTGCATGGGTTTGAAACAGATGTTGCTATACTGGATATTGAAGACTAGAGTTGCAATAGTTTCTTAAAGTTTTTCATAGTCCAAGAGCATCCATATGAAGCTAATTTTAGTAGATTTATGAAGCTACCTAACGAAGAAAAAAGTAGTGCAAGGTGCTGGGACTAAACATAAGCCTCAAAACAAAAACAAAAAGGAGCAAGAACATCAGAATGAGCTGGAACATAGGAAGTTTCATTGAAATATGAGGAAAAACTTCTTTATGGTGGGGGTGACAGAGCACTGGAACAGGCTGCCCAGGGAGGTTGAGGAGTCCCCTTCTCTGGAGACCTTCAAGACCCTCCTGGATGCAGTCCTGAGTGATGTGCTCTGGGCAATCCTGCTTTAGCAGGGGAGTTGGACTAGATGGTCTCTAGAGGTCCCTTCCAATTCTGACAATTCCATGATAGCTCCCATTAACCATTCTGTAGGTATAAGCTGAGGTCCACAAAGGAACCCACTGCTTAGCTCATGCATCTACCTAAAAAGATTTAAAACTAAGATCTTTCTGAACACCTTCTGAGCATGGCCTGAAGGCGCTCAGCTGTGCCAGGGCTTTTCCTGGGCTTTTCCCTGCCATTATTTCCCTTTCAGCCAGGGATTTTTTGGTATCATTCCCACACACATATACGTATGTTGGCCTATTCACAAGCTAGCTTAAAAATAGTATTTCATGATGGGACATGCTGAACTAACAAACAGAAAAAGGTGAAGCAAACATTTTCTGCTGACCTCTGTTTTGTTGCTAAGGTTCCAGATGGCTTCTGTTTAGCAAACAGGTTAAATAATGTGACTAATTTTTACTTTATTAAAATTTGTAATATTTCTACACCAGAAAGGTCCTATTCACTATTTAAAATGGAAGATCTTTCTGGTTTTAAAATATATGTGTTATACTTCCCTACTAATCCAACGTAAAGCTTAGTGTTGTGGAGCTAGCCTAACATCACAACTTGGTAACTTTATTGTTAAGAGAAAAGAATTTAGGGTATATTGATACACTGATATTTCCCTTTCCCAACACTGTACATGTTCCCTGGAATGTTCAGAAGAATATCCAGGAAAACTGTAAGAGACAATAGTCTCCAGCAGAGATTATCACTCAAGAGAAGTAATTCTATACAGGAACAGAACATACAATGCATCACTGATGTTAATAACTGAGAAAAGCATTTAGGAAAAAAAATACTGGAAAATAACACTAACAAAATCACCTAACTTTTAGTACCATATATCAAAGATGTCCACATGCAGAATCAGCTAACATAACTCGTGATCCATCCAGCCTTCCCTTCACCTCATGAGTCAGTTTCATCCTAGGACCATCAGCAGCACTAGGGATGTTATTTAAATCTTCAGGACAAGAATTCATGTGAAATGCAGAGCTTTAAACCAAAGTTCTAATACCTGTCCAATATGAAGAATAGAAGTGCAATGTTCCATAAAAGTAGATGCACTAGAACAGAGCATAGGACATGATATTGACCTCAGAGTGATGAAAATTCAGAGTACTCCCAGAAAAATCGAGACAGTTGCACACATGTATTGGAGCAAATAAGTTGTGAATCAGGATGGTGCGGGTGGCAACTTAAACACTAGACAGTCTCCATTTCTAGATGGAAACACAAGATTCATTCAGGTTGGAAGGGATCTTCGGAGGTCAACTAGTCTAATGTCCTGCTCCAAGCAGGGTCATGATTGAATTCAGTGCAAGCTGACTACTCATGAAATGGTCAGCAAATCCTACAAGTCACTCAATCATAATAGTTTGACAAAATATCTTGAGGAAAGCATGGAAACAAAGCTTTATGAGTCACAGAAAAATTAAGTAAATTCTTCTTAAATTACCCTAGATGCGCCCAGATAGTTAGAAGACAGTATTTGCAGGCAATTTCTTGGTTGAACCGAAGAGTAAAAGAAAAGTCGTTCTTTCAAGACAAAACCTTTTCAGCACTCACATTAAGTTTCTCCTCCAATTCTTTTACCTCTTCCTTCCTGGTCTGCAGGTTTAATTTCTCTCTCTGTGATTGGTTAACCTATCCACAACAGCATTTACATGACCCTACAGTAATAGTAGTTGAGTACCTCAACTACAGGTGAATTCATTCTCATAACTTTGAGGGATACAGAAATATTATTATGCACTTTTACAGAGAGAGAATGAAACAATAACGCATTTGTCCAAGGTCATTCAAGAACTAGTAACTAAGTTATAGCTCTTCAATGCCAGTCTAATGTTTGCACCCTTACACTACTACTCTTCTAAGACTATTCTGTTCTCCAGTTTTTGCTTTATATTTGTCTCCACAGCATCTTTATCTTTCTTTCCAGCTTAAGTGTAATATGCCCTTTTTCTAGCTTCCTCACATCTTTCCTTGCCCATATATACAAGATCATCATTGTTTGTGATTTCACTTTCAGCTACCAAGACCCCAATCTCCTTTTCCCTATTTTTCTACCATAATTTTCCTTGATACGAAAGGTTTCATTCTGACCCAACATCCCATACACAATGCTTCTGATTACAACATGCTTGGATATGGTCTCAAAGGCTGTATCATATATTATCCTGTCATATCACTTTGTAATTCACACTAGCACCTTAATTACCTCTGCAGTGGTTTACACACTGTGGTCCTAGTCTGAAAAAAACCCACTACTTCAGGCCAGTAAACCTAGACCAAACTGGAAATGGGCTTATACTTGAGCTCTGCCCTGATAGACACTGTGAATACAACTGGCTCAAACCACTTGACTCTGTGAACTCAAGACAGCTCAAGCAAACCTGTTAAAAGCTGAAAGGATATAGCCAGAAGAGTCCATGGTTTTAGCAGCCTTACTCACCGGGTACCTGAATTTCTACCACAGCCCCTATTCAGGTGGACTTCAGGCTGATAGATCTTCTCTTTGTTTTCAGATCACTGTCATAGAATGGTTACAGTTGGAAGGGACCTTAAAGATCATCAAGTTCCAAATCCCCTGCCATGGGCAGGGACACCCACCACTAGACTAGGTTGCTCAAAGCCACATCCACCCTGGCCTTAAGCACTTCCAGGGATGGGGCATCCACAACTTCTCAGGACAACCTGTTCCAGTGCCTCACGACCCTCACAGTAAAGAACTTCTTTCTTGTATTCAATCGAAACCTCCCGTCTTCCAATTTAAAGCTGTTACACCTTGTCCTGTCACTTCCTGACAAAGAGCCCCTTCTCCAGCTCTCCTGTAGGCTCCCTTCAGATATTGAAAGGCTGCTATTAGGTCTCCCCAGAGCCTTCTCTTCTCCAGGCTAAATAACCCTAGCTCCCTCAGCCTGTGTTCATAGGAAAGATCAAAACTGCAGAAGACTTTTAGGTTAACTCCACCTACCTCTAGGGACCACCACTTCTGACTACCCCTACTAGTGTCACACATTCTTACATCGTTTGACAACCTTCAGCAACAGCAGCCAAAAAGAAATAATCTGTCCTAAAGATCTGGCATGTCAATCCCAACTGGTGGGCTCCAAACAGTTATTCTGAAATATGTGCCGGAATAATTTGCATGGAAAATGGCTTGTTAACATCAACTCACTTTCATAACCCTTGCTTATGAGTCCCTCCTGACAATTCATCGACCTAAGGAACAGAAATGCCGTACCATGAAATGAGAAAAATCTACCCTGGGAAAACGCAAGCAGCAAACACCCATTTCTGATTATTTCCTACTTCATCCACAGACACCACACTGTCCTGTTTGCCCATCACATAACAAAGGTCACACTCTGGACAGAAACATAATGCTATTGAGACCTGGTAACAGCAAAAAAGAGAAAACAATGCTAATGTGATAACTGAAAAGACAGAATCCATCTCTGTTCACTAAAGTCTGTGTTATTAACTAAAACATTTTGTAGTCTGCTGGACCTTGCCTCATCATTACATTCCTAAGAAATAAAACCTGTAAGAAGTAGCTTATATTCCATACAGCTGATTCAATACCTTAAGTCTTCCACTCCTAACACTATGATAAATTACATTTCAGGAACATGTCCAGATGTTCCTCCTGAACTAGCAGTCTACTCTATCACCTTCCCCAAGGAAGCCATTACTCCTGCTTTCTTTCCAATCAGTGGGTATTCTCCATCCTATTGAATTCATCTTTTCCTATAGTTTGAAGACATGTTTTTTCTAGCTCTCAGTGAGTGGCAATTTGTCATAAACCAGTCTGTCTTTTACATCTGGATCTGCTCATGTTCTCAGCCAAGTGCAGAACATGAAGGCTACCAATGATTCAGATGAAATTCAGATCCTAGAGAAAATGCTTCTGGCCTTGGACAGCTGGAATTATTTCTTTCCCCTGCTTACATCTAAAGCAACATTCTCAAATATGTTGTCAGTACTCATACAAGCGAGCTCAATGTTTCCTAGCAGGATTACTATGGAAATAACAGCTAGTCAAATCAACATTTGCAGAAAAAGGCCTTCAAATGAAGGTTCAACTATTTCCTGTGTATTGCATTGCTATGACAGCTCATATTCATTTTGGTTTACTTTATCACAACTCTTTACCTGAACTTCATAATAAGAACTTACAATTTTCTGTTTCACTTTCAAAAAAATGCTAGGATGTTACCACTTCTACTGAGCAATCTGAGAAAGTACTCTGCTATGTAGAAGCTGTTAAAATATCAATACAACTGAAAAAGACAAGTATGGATTTCATGGCTGTGCAACTCTTCCTGCAAGTCTCTCCTTTGTTCCTGAAGCTCTTACTACACATAATCAAATGAAATCAATGGAATCTGATATTTAAGTGATACAAATTTTGCTTACTGTGAGGTATTCAATTTAAAATAGAATCAAGTACATCTAGAATAGCTCAAGTACTAGAATTATGATTCTTTTGTATATAATATGGGCATCAATCTAGGTTTGTTAAAATAGAGGAATTATCCAGACTTTCATAATTAAATTATTTTTATATTTAAAGTCCAGTGCACATATAGACATATAAATTTGCAATGGCTGAAAATCAATGCAAATCTTCACACTGGGAAAGATAAAACCAACTCAATGGATGACTTGGAGGCTAATAAAATAGTTGAGAAAGCAGCAAATAGCAAGGGCTCTTCTGAAAAGATCAAAATGCATGGCCTTTGAAAATCTTACAGAGCCAACTAGTTTGAAATATGCAAACATCCAGGCACCTGTAACAGGCTTAGTCATATGTTTAATGTTAATCAGGTGTGTTCATCTTGGAAGAGTTGAATTCAAAAATAAAAGAGATGCACCGCACCGTAAAACTTTATTTCTTATTTGGATGTCAATTTGACTAAAAGCTACTTTGAAGCCCCCTTCAAAAAGCTGAGTGGAGGATTCAGCTCTTGTTTCAGTATAACTAAGCATAGCAAGTTCCTTTAAAAAGTGCTTTCAATATGTAAAAGACAAATTAATAATGGAGTGGTTTTGGTCTGCAAAGAAAAGATAACCTGCTAGCTACAACTTCTGGGCTAAACTGATTTTTGAAAACCTCTCATCCTCCATACAGTATAGAGCATGGGCAACGAGAGAAGAGCATCTCCAAAGAGATGCAATAGAAGGGTTTGAACCTCTACTACTATTATTAGTTTTGGAGTTTTTGGACAGAATTGCTGGGTGGATTTACGTACAGATGCCACTTTAGTGGCTGACTACTTAAGCTAGGTTGGTTTCATGCGTCCCTTTGATGCTTATTTTTTATACAAATCTTATATCAATTTTTAAATAAGCACATTTGCTTTGTGTTTCAGTTCATAATAATAGTGTTTCCTGATAATAACTAATGCTTTGTGTGCCAGTGACAATATTCTTGATAACACTGTTAGAAGGTCTATAAAGATGTCTATTATAACTTCCCTAACTTTATGGGAGTATATCACTTTTATCGTGATATACTGACTACTCAACACAATTATCATGACTCTTATCCTTGCTAGAGTATACAATCCAGACTTTTACAGCATCCTTTACCTAGAAAAAAGTCATAGTAATTAACAGCTCCTAATGAAAAGGCAGAAGAGTGTAAGATATATATGCAAGACATGCATTATTGCACACACCAGTGAAAACGGTTGTCATCTGCATGATGGCTTCATAGAAGTTGGATATGCTCCAGGGCTTCAGCCCTAAGTTTGTGTAGTACCAAAACCCACTAGAATAATTGTGTTCTTAAAGCTGGTCAGACATGTTTTTGTCTTTGTTTCTTAGATATTTGGTAGAAAGCTAGTAACATCAGTAGTTAGGAACTGCAGGAAAGACCAATGAAATCACAGGAGCAATTCTTGCCAAGTACAGTGAAAAGTCATTAGACAACCAGCAGGTTCTGTTCTCCTCATGACTCTGCGGAAGTTCCTCTATTTTTTTTGCTGTTGTTCAGTTTTTTTTCTGAGAAAAATTCAGATCATACAGACTATGCAACAGAGTTTCACGGATCACAAAATATTAAAATCAGGTCTTATGTCTTCATAGAGCTAACAGGAGCACTTCCATGAAATCTGGCATTCCCTCTACATCTGCTAAAACTCCTCTTCATGATGGACAGATGCCCACTGAATTACCAGGATATTTTCTCTTGCTTTGCTGTGGCTTCCCTTTAAGGCAACTCACACATGTATTGACCTTGTCTGACTCCAGTTCAGAATTTGAATGTGAAAACATTTAAGAGGATGTGGTTGTGATCCTAAAAATACTCCATGTTTTGATAGAGTTCTTAATTTTTCTACAGTTTAACAGCAGATGCTGAGTATCTTCAGTTGCTAAAATATATCCCTCATCCTGTAGCACCATGCAAGGTTCTACTGAACCATAGCTTTCTGGGGTAGGTGCATAAGAATGAAGGTTTGTCCCTTTGCACTGAGTACAGGATCAGACCCCAGGACATCTCATCACCTTATGGTTTAACAAACCTGCAGATGCTCCCATACCTTTTCATAGTTTTTATTGTAGACTATTAAATAATACTAACAAAATTCTGTAGCAAATGAAAGGGATGTTGATTTACCCATTGCCAGGCATGTAAAGACCAATGGTAATTTAAAACTCCATAATTATAATGGCTGTTAGACTCCTGATTCAATTATGTTATATGTCTTGCAAAAGTTTGGTTTAGTTGAGCTTCTGCATGAGGAATACCTAGGGAAAGTCACCCTTAGAAGACAATACTTAACAAAATAAACTGTAGCTACGAAGTACTTTCTTTTTCTGAACCGAAGGAAGACATATCCCTATTTTAGGAAATGTTTATTAAGGACCAACCACCAGAATTATCATGAAGATAACAACAACTACCCTTGTATCAACAGTACCTTCCAGCAGCTCTTCTAAGGTTCAGCCTTGGCCAGCCTATACT
>VZTM01042181.1:0-17461 GCA_013400555.1 Jacana jacana
TGTGTTTTTTTATTAAAGGCTTATGCACTGTCCTTGTCATGGACAATCAGGACCTATCAGAATTATCAGATTTTAAGTCCAAAATCATGTCCTCCTTTCATTCTTTTCCTGCAGAAGTCCTAAAGCTGAACAAAAGGCTGGTTCTTCCACAATGTTAATGCTGCTATTTAATTACCTGCATACCTTAACTTTTGCAACATGTAAGCCCTGGGAAACTGGGTGTATTCTGCTTACTTTATTAGTTATTTAAAAAAATCCTATCTATATATTTCACTACACACTGCCTGCCTTCAGTGAGAATGAAGAGGTAGGCAGATTTTCATAATGCAGTCTGGCCAATGGTAGAAATTAATGATATGGAAATGAACTGGTATATAAGATTAAACCAGCAATAATGTTAATTCCATGCCATGTTTTTAAAAGAAAAAACTGAACAAGTGCAATATTTTTTTTTTCTACTTGTTCTCTCTTGTGTGAAATATTGACAATAAGAAAGTTTTTCCTGGGTAAATTAATGTACGTTGTTTGATTTCTTTGGAGTTCTGTTCTTTGATGTTTGTTTAATCAAGGGCTAGTCTATGTATTGAAAGTCATAATTTAGTAATTTAATAGGCTACAATAATTACGTCTGGTGACCTAACTTTTGTGGAATATTTAATTGTCATCTTGTAGGAAATCACATAGAACAAGGAGTTAAAGAACAACAAAATCCTTTGAATATTGGTGTCATTAGTGAGCAGCAGAGGATAGTGTACCTGTATAGATTTCCTTTGGTAGCTTGTGTGTAGTTGAAAAGATTTTTTACTAGGAAAAAAGCGGCAAGTGGGTAGCAACAGGAGTAGGAAAATCACTGCTGGTTCGCTCTGATTTCATGTGAACTGGATATTCCAGAGCAAAGTTTCCATTCATACGTATTTTCTTTTAATTTTTTTTTTTTGAGGGAGAGCCATCCAGGAAGCCTTCAAATTAAATTTCAGCTGTAGTGTCGTGCCAGATGAAGCAGTAGTTTGTGGAAGTATCTGGAACAAAAACTATGTAGTTCATTTTTCACCCACAAAGGAAACCCCACTGGAGATTCCCGTTTTCCATTGCATAGGGCATGATTAAAAGAAGAAACCAGAGAGAAAGGGAGATTGTTTAATGAAATATAAGACACTAGGGATGGTTCTTGAATATCTTTGTCCATCCACAGGGGTGAAGTTTATAGAACAGAGAATGGTACATTTCTAGGTATTTAATTGGAATATTAAATACCAGTATATATGTTCATGTTTTTGCATGCATGTTCTAAAAATAAGAATTTGATTTTTAACAAGTTTTGACGTGTAGATTTATCTAATAACACAGTAGATGTAGCAGCATTATTCTATGTTAAATCTATCATTAGTAAATAATAGGAGCCACTTACCTTGCAGGTTCACCTTGAAGATAGTAAGATATCACCCAGTTTCAAAGCAACCAGTTTCAATGTATTCATTAAATTCCACTGTATCAGATTACCAAGACTATGTATGAACTGCATGGATTGGACGTACCTGACCACTCTTTTCATAACACATTTGTTTACATTGTCACCTTGCAGATATTTCAGTACCTGGAAAACATATGGTACAATGTTCAGTTTAAAAACAGGGCATTGAGTTGCTTTCAGATCTTTTAACCCTAATATATCCATGCTTACAGAAGTCCTGACATGAGCATTGGCTCTGTGAACTCTGAAAATTAAGTAGATAATGTGTAACAGTGTGTAATCATATATAAGATGTTAAAAAACAATATAAATGCAAACTCTAAAAGAATATAAGGCATTAATCTTAAAATATCTCAAAATTTACAGATTCTGAGAATGAAATAGCTCACAAGAAAACTCGGGGTAATCAAGAGTATTTTTGAATATACTAGTTACAAAAGAGTGCTTACAGAAGAGTGATTAATACTGTTCCTCAGCGTGACTACACAAAAAAGTGAAATTACTCCCACATATTAGCCTTGAGAGACTCTAAAGTTTAGAGCAGATGAGATATTATAGATTTCTGTGTTTATGATGTGAAACAGAGAACAAAGATTTGCTTAAAAGTCTAAAAGATTTGCTCTCTAAACCATAAAGCCCTGCCTTAAGCAGTTGATGCTTTGCTTTTTCAAGGGTCCAGAATTGCAATAGCATAAGCATCTTATTGATAATATTAATTGATAAGCACATATGTAAAATTGCATAAGCTTCAGTTCTGAAAAATGACTGATGGAAGATGTCTGCTAAATGTCAAGTAAAAAGTGCTTTTTTCCACTCCTAGAATATTATTTCATCTAATTCAAGAAGAATAAGTAATTAGAACAGAAAGTAAGATGTTAGGTTGGAATTAAGTCTTTGAAGGGAAATCCTGGTCATAAAGAAATAAATGAAAATTTCCATTAGTTTTAATGAGTGAAGATTTCACTTTTGGAATTTAAAGTTTTCAGTATTTCTTGAATTGATATAACACCTACTGCATTTATTCTTTATATGCTAATTACAATTATACATGGAATATTTTATATAAATATGTATATATATACATGTGTATTTGGCTGACATACAAATATACATTTTTATATATATATGCACATATGCATTGATATAATGTAGTGGAAACCTGTATTGTTCTGGAAAGTACATAAATCATGTTCCCAAACTAAACATGAGAATAGTCTAGTCCCACATAAATCAGATCCTTGGTGCTAGACATGGCCTTACATACCCACACATTGGAGCTCCTCAGTGGACAGAATCAGATGCGTGCAATAAATATTGTTCTCTTTAAAGTAAATCTAGATTTATAATGGCAGTGATTCTGCAACAGAGGGATGTTCAGAACTCTACTGTAATTCTAAAGAATGTGGTGCTTCTTGCTATGTTCATTCAAGACTGTAAGTATATTCACAAGAAAGGTCAAAAAAAGGTTTACTGTTGAAGCTCAGCCTGTCACTGCATTTTTAGTACCTCTTATCAGAGAGTTATACACGGTTTGTCTGATAAAAACTGTTGTGAACATATCTTGAAAGAGATCATAAAGTAGTGCCCTTATGTTGGCCTTTTAATTAAAGATTAGTAATAAGACTCCACTGTTTTACAGTTCAATAATGTAGCTTTTCAGTGGATGGTGTACTAGGCCAATTGCCAGCTATTACAGTGCATTCAGACAACCACCCTCCACCCAAGAGTTTGGTGAAGGGAACGAGAGAAGTCTCTTAAAGTTCTAGTTTAATAGTATATGCAATATGGAAAAAAAAAAAAAAAAGATGAAAAAGTAGGCAGAGAATGAATGTATGCAAGTTTTAAGGCAGGCATTGCTGTTAAACACAGATTATTTTTCTGGATTTTTAGTGTACCTTCTGTGACAAATCAGAACCTGTTGAATACAGGTGCTCCACTGCTTCTGTAACACTACATTCTTGAACAAGATCCTGCATTCCCTTAATCAAAATGACAGAGAAAAGGCAACACTTTTGCTGGAGCTACTCTGTGGGTGTGATAGATACAAAGGAGCTAATTTAGATTTCACAAAATGATGGGAGTTATGATAACTGCAGAAATGCAAAGGGAAACTTCTTGCCTGGGTGTGTGTTTCAGTGGCTGTACAGCATTCTCCTTCATGCTCTGCTTTACAATGACACACAAATTCGTGAAGTGTTCCATATTTTTTTTCTCCCCCTGTACTCAGCACTGGTGAGGCCACACCTTGAGTATTGTGTCCAGTTCTGGGCACCTCAGCACAAGAGAGATATCGAGGTGCTGGAGCGAGTACAGAGGAGGGCAACGAAACTGGTGAGAGGCCTCAAGAATAANCAAGCAAGCAGTTACAAGCAACCAAATAAAAAAAAATGTGTTTCTGTTTTTCCGCAGGAAAAAAGAAATTAAGTTGTTTCCCCATGCTGTATGAACTGGAAGACTCTAAAAGAGAGGGGTGAATTGCATCCTCCAAGACTGGGGGTACCACAGAACTTTGCAAGAAGTTATGTAAGTTAGAGCTCTGTGACACAGATGTTAATACTGGATAAATTGCAAATGAATAATTTGAAATATTTCCTTGTCTTTTCTAGAGTGCTTGAATATTCTCAACTAAATAATGAGCTTTGGAAGGTATTTATCTCCCCAAGAGAGACAAAAGTTTCTCTAAACTTGATTTTAAGAAGTATTGCTGCAGGCAATGAAATCTATACAAGCAAACAAAGCCCAGGAGATAGGTTGCCTTCTGGCAGACTATTAGAAAACATTTTCAGCAACTTGCTACATTCTTCAAAATAATAACAACTATTATTTTTAAATGGAAATATTTTCTGTTTGAAGTAGTACTTTAAAAAGACTTGGGATCAGAATGCACCAAAGTCTTACTGCTAGTCCTACTGGATGTGAATGCAGTATGACTCATATCTACAAGAACATAACCAGCCATATCTTGGTTTTCACACTGGCTGAGCTTGACATTTGCTTGTGCTTGGTTTTTTTTTTTATGTTTTCTTTGTTTGGGAGCAGGTTAGGGTGCACAGATTCCATGAACTCTCAGCCCAACTTTGGTTCTGATGGCCTGTGAGACTGCAGAACTTTTCTCTGCTTCAGACAAGTGCATTTGATGGTCCTTTATTAAAGGCCCTGCAAGTGGATATGGATACAAGTCCTCCAAACTTGGTGGAAGAGAAATGATGCTTTACTGCAGCATTATCCTACAATGTGAACTTGAAAAGACAACTGAATGACACTTCTCTGCGAGGAGAACCCAATTAGAATAGCACAACGCCTACCTCTAAGAAAAGCTGTAAATATATATTATATAAACTCCTATTTTAGGACTGGAACTACCTAGTTACACCACAGAGCTGAGAGAAAATCCAGACATCAGATAAGGGCTAGCTGTGGTGAAACAAGAGGTGTTCTGCTATACATGCTGTCCTGCTAGCTGACAGACCACTGACAACTTACAGTGGTCTATGTGAATTTATAATTTTCAGATAATGAGAAGGAACTTGTAGATCTAGTTTCTTTAAAAGATACTTTAAAAGATTTTTTTTTTTTTAAATCTACAAGTCACAATGTTCAAAATGCAACATTTCAATTTACTGTTCCAAGCCTGGAACATCGTGACTTGTAGATTTAAAAAAAAATTATTATTCTTATGAACTGTCTACATTTGTGAACGGGACACCTGATCTCTAAAAATATATTTCCCCCTCTCCTACAAAACCAATTATGCACTTGCCAGTAAACAGCTGCATAATCCAAATATTCAGCAGACTGAGGAATTTATCAGCAAGTTCACTGATCATACCAAACTGAGAGGGCTGGCTGACACTCCAGAAGGCTGTGCTGCCATCCAGCATGACCTGGACAGGCTGGTAAGCTGGGCAGAGAAGAACCTAATGAGGTTCAGCAAGGACAAGTGTAGGGTCCTGCACCTGGGGAGGAAGAATTCCAGGCAGTGATATAGGTTAGGTGCAGACCTGCTGGAAAGCAATTCTGATGAGAAAGATCTGGGGGTCCTGGTAGAGAGTAAACTATCCATGAGCCAGCAATGTGCCCTTGTTGCCAAGAGGGCCAATGGAATTCTGGGCTGTATAGGGAAGAGTGTTGCCAGTAGGTCAAGGGAGGTCATCCTCCCCCTCTGCTCAGCACTGGTTAGGCCACAGCCGGAAAACTGCATCCAGTTCCAGGTTCCCCAGTTCAAGAGAGACAGGGAACTACTGGATAAGAGTCCAGTGAAGGGCAACAAAGATGATGGAGGGATTGGAGCATCTCACTGATGAGGAAAGGCT
This sequence comes from Jacana jacana, assembly GCA_013400555.1. Lineage (NCBI taxonomy): Eukaryota > Metazoa > Chordata > Aves > Charadriiformes > Jacanidae > Jacana > Jacana jacana. The sequence goes on from VZTM01042181.1 coordinate 5,785, forward strand.
GAGAGAACTGGGACTCTTTAGCCTGGAAAAGAGAAGGCTGAGGGGAGACCTTATTAATAGTCACAAGTATCTGAAGGGTGGGTTGAAGGAGGATGGAAATGCACTCTTTTCAGTGGTTCCCTGTTGGGAATCGGCTAGAAGGAAATGGCCACGACCTCCGTCTAAATGGCTTGCACAAGTAAAACTTTTGCTGGGGCACAGGGTCTCTTGATAGGAGTTTGCTTGCGCTTGTGTAACTTAAAGGCAGGCCCCAGGGTTGGAGTGACCTTGGAGTTAAGATGCTCAAGGAGGAGTTCAAATGCAGCTGTAACCGCAGATAAGGAAGCTCTATGCAAATAAATTCCTCTGCTAAGAACCTATCAAATGTTACCGACTTTGCATAACTATGTACAAGGCTATAGAACTGTTGTGCTGTCAATAAACTTCGGAACTTACTACTAGCTCACATTGGGTTGTCTGTATGTTCCCACAAGCCGTTCGGGATCTGTACCCTGCGGGTTTGTCGCCCCGACTGGTGACAGTTCCCAGTGACAGGACGAGGGACAATGGACACAAGATGGAACATAGGAAGTTCCATTCAGATATGAGGAAAATCTTCACTCTGGTGAGGGTGCCAGAGCTCTGGAACAGGCTGCCCAGGGAAGTTGTAGAGTCTCCTTCTCTAGAGACCTTCAAGACCCACCGGGATGCAGTCCTGAGTGATATTCTCTGGGCAATCCTGCTTTGGCAGGGGAGTTGGACTAGATGATCTCTAGAGGTCCCTTCCAACTCTGACAATTCCATGATTCTGTGATTCCATCAATGTGCATCTGACAGGTAACATAGATCTACAGGCAAAATTAAGGTTTCCTCATGTAAATTAATAAAATAGATTATGGCATGAAATCTAACAGTACCTATTTACAATCACATTAAGAAATACCTTGGCAGACTGTTAACTTCTAAATTAATTACTCAATGTGAGAGAAACATGTAACAATATTTAACGTTGGTTTGTCAGAATTTTCTCATTTTTTAATTTCAGTGACAATGCCTTTAAAAACAATATGATAGAGGAGTATCTTACCATGAAAAAGAGCAAGAGACAGCTTTACTATAACCAGAAATTTCAGTTTTCTTTAGATGAATTACTGGAAACACTTTACTATACCCTGTTAACTGTAGTGATATAAAGCGTCTTACACTTTGACCCTATACTCTTGGGATAGGGAGTACAGTAATTTCAGTATTGAGTTCTAGACATCTCCTTTTGTAAATCTATTGTGAAATTATTTATATGGGGAAAAAGTCAGAAATTAAACAGAAGGTTTTGATGTGAAGTCCTGAAATCTTGTTTTGGGGGAAGTTTCTATTGCAGAGCCAAAACAAGAACAACGCTCAGCTACGGGGATTTACGTACTGTGTCCTGCAGATTGGATATTTTTACAAAGTAGTATCAAAAGTATGTGCAGCAACTATAAATAACATCTTAGACATGACACAAGCATCACATATTCATTTTAGGTGCAATGAAGAATACAAACGAGTTTGCTAACAATTGGTACTCTACAGTATTAAGTTTTCTATTTAGATGAAGTTTTCTCATCATGTCTCATTATTTCAGTCAACATTTATGCTTTTATGCCATTTTCTTTTTTTAGGAGATATTCTACTGAAAATAAATAATTAAACCACAGATGAACTGTCAAAAGGGAACATTCATATTTTAACGCAACATTAACATTTTGGTAATTAACATGGCAGTTAATGCTTTTAGCAGATGTAACAACATTAGACTTGTAAATTTTAATTAAAGTTAATGGTTCACGATAGCTGTAGGGATCAGGCATCCTCTCTGGATACTGAAAACATGTCTAATGTGATTAGAAATACTAATTGAAGAAAAAAGGACTGCAATAGTAATGACTGTGCTTCTTTTCCCTAGTAAATTATTACAAACCTGCAGCAACTTTTAAAATATATTTGCAAGAGGAAGCTTGAAGAGTCAAATGATCTCATTGAAGAAATTAAAATGGGTCAAAAGAACATTGCAGACATTTTCTTTCTGTTAGAAGAAGGAAAGTCATTAATTGAAAGTCACTGCTCCTTCCTTATCCTCCTGAGACCATATTCCCAAGAAATACTGTAAAGTTATTTGGTTACATTTCACATCCCTTTTGGATTTAATTAGGAACTAATGTGTTAGTTTTAATTCCCTCAGAGGCTTTGAATTCCAATAGCAGGCAGAGAAACAGGACTGGCACTGGGAACTATGACTCAAGTGGACATTTCTCAGTTTTAGTGCAAGTTAAGAGATTGGTGGTGAGTCCTTTTCACGGCTTGCTGATACATGAAACATTTTAATAAGCACAGGGAAAGGATTAGTTTTACTAAGGGTAATTACAAGCTGCTAGCCACCTATAAAATGCACTCCCATTTTATTGTAAAATGCCAACAATATTTATTTCACTTGTTCTGTGTATTTTTTTTCTCTAATGCTGCCTCCAAAGTATGCTGAAGTCAGTAGAAAAATTCTGCGGTCCTTATTACAGCAAAATTGCCACTGAAAATCAAGTTCTTCCTACCGTGAGTACTGGCTAATAAAGGAAATAATAAAATACTGGAAATTAAGTTTGCTTTTTTTGACTGACAATAGCTATTTTTAAAATAAATGCAGTTATTCCCCACTAGTGCCGTTAGCTCTGTTTCTGTCAACACCCTTCCAACATCATCATAAATTATTATTCATTTGCATTGCAGGACAGGCATAGGTTGTGTTCTAACAAGTGAAATGCCAAGACATGGTAACAGACAATTCATGTTTGGAAGAGTTGCACTCTCACCAGTTTAAGTGTTTAAGTAATTAAGAACCTTTTTTTGCCTTTCTACAAAGGTGTATATTTTGTTGAATTCAGTTAACAGCTTACTTGTGCATTTTTAATAGCCGTGCAATTGTATCAGCTGATACGATACAGTGGATAACAAAATACATTTGAGTATGGACTTCCATGAGGTCTGTAGCTTCATGGTTTACTTGTGTGCTAAATAGCCAATAAATGCATTTATCTAATCTATCACTTTCCGCTGGAAAATACCAATACATTTTGCAAACTTCTAAATTTTACCTGTATTACTTCATAAAAATAGTAAGCTGTTTCTATGGATTCTTCAGGAATTCAACACTGTGAGTTCAACAGTGTTGATGCTGGATCTATCCAAGGATTTAGTCAGGAAAGAGGGGAAATTAGAAGTTATGGTTAAGGTTTCAGTAAAAGTTTTAGATACTACTTCTTCATTTCTGCAGCTGATGTGATTCTGCAGACGGATCCATAAACATTTATTTGATTTAAATATAACAACCATGGATTCTCATTAATAATGTCGTGCATTTTTGGTTTGTAGTTTTATAGTAACAATGACTCAAGCATAGCACAATTTCTGGCAGCTATTATTTAGTGAACAAAAGGACAAACTTGACTGAATTTTCTTTTTTCTTTTTTTTTGGTTAAAATTTCCAGATTCTTATGCAAAGGCCCAGGTCTTCAGCTGTGTAAATCAGCATGAGTCCACTGCAATCAGAGCAGCTATGCTGACTTACACTAGTGAAGAATCTGGACCTCAGTGACATCAAATATACAGCTTATAGGTTTTATTGGCAAGTACATGTTTATAGACTTGAAGGCAGTTTCTAATCCTGCATCATATCGTAAACACTACTGCCTTGGACAAACAGACATAACAATAATTTGGAAGCAGAAAGCCTTACCTGCTTCTGTGTGACTTTCTTGTACATGAGTAAGTTTCTGGTTTTCTGTGAAAGGGCCTCATGTACAAATGGTTATTGCCAGACCCAAGTTAGATAATTTCAACCATTAGAAAAATGTACCGGTAGAGATCCTGGCATTCAGAGCAGGATAAATCAATTAACTGACAAGATGGAAAGTTGAAATTATATAAAGGGAATACATCCCAGTAAATTATTAGAGGTTCACTGTCACAGGATTCACGAGGCCAAGAAATGTGTAAGGTTCCAAACTGACTGGACCTTTAGATAGACATAGAGGATGTCCTGGCCAATAAAAAATAAAAAAAAATCTTATAAGGGTTTCTGATAAATTTTTGCTAAATATGAGGAACTGAGGTAAGATGTAATACAGACAAGTATGTCCGTTGCTGTGTTCTTGAAGAGAGTCATTGCTACCGGGTGTAATTTAAGCGTGGTGCAAGTATCTCTAAACTGAATTTGAACTTGCTCACTGAGTAGTCTATAACCGAAGTTTCTAAAATGGAGAGTAGCCCTGGCCTCAAGGACCATGGGGAATACTAGGAATATGCTAGGACATACCGAGGGAAGATGTGGACAGGCCAGGGTGTTACAAAACCCAAAGCCTGCTCACCTAGTTGCAATGGAGTGGGATGGGGAGAATAGCCTGAGATAAACCCATGTTCAACTATCCTGCACCAACCTTTGTTTTTCTTTATTACTAGTGCCCAAGCTAGGTCAGGCTTATTGTGATAAATAATAAAGATACAAGTATTTTCTTCCTACAGTTAATTGCAAATATATGTAGTATGATAACACATGGAAATACCAATGTGGTAGAGCAAAGGGAAATTTTGGAAAAGAGTAACGTACTCCTGAATAATTATGTATATAGCACAAAATTTTAGGAAAATGTATTGCACAAAGGACATTTTATTGAAATCACATTTTTTTAAGAACAAAATTAAATCCTAAGAGGCTGGTAGCACTATCACACACTCTCTTGCCAACAAGACATTCAGGTTTAGAAACAGATTGGTGGTTTCAGGCTGCTAATCATATAAAAGTTACACGGTCAGTGCTGTGGCAGGAGTGCGTACCGCCCATGCTGCTGCTGCAGCAAAACGGCCAGCTAACGAGTAGAGCAAAACTGACCTCGGCTGCTTGGGAAAGACTGTGCTGCATCCAGGCCTCAGAGCGAAAGATCATGAGCTCTGCCAGGAAAGGTAGTGCCTGGGAAAACACAACAACCTTCTGTCCAGCGGAGTGCTCTCCTGCGTGGGTATGTGGTACAGAAACCACCAACCCCCCTGAGGTGCCACTTTGCTGCCCCTTGTGCCAAATCCTGAATGCAGCTCCACAAATCACAGAAGGCATCATTATTAACTGTAATAATGCCTATCCAAACAGTGCCCCTTAGGCTTCCTGCCAGTCTAGGTATGCTCACTATGCTCGTCAGTGCCTCCGGGTGAAAATCCTCTTTTAACCTTTCTTGTTTGAATCTCCTATACCTATGCTTTATTTTGTGTTATTTCAGTGATCTTTGGCAGAATAACTGTCTTTTAGATTTTATTTTGGCAGTTTTCAGTCTGGAAGTAGGCTATAATTTTAAGTTTACTCCCACTTTTGGTGTTCACACTCTTTTTTTCCTAAGTGGCAAAAGTTTCCTGCACTTGACAAAAAATTATGGAGGAATAAGGAAACAGGATATTGTATTAATAATGTTTGTGGACCCTAAATAAAAGAAGGAGTAAAATCTTTCTGTTTCAAAATATTGAATTAAAAATTTAGAACAATCAGGTGTTATTGGTGGTGGTGTAAAATTACATGGTTAGTTATTTGTTCACTGACAGCATAGTAGTAATTAATTCTTAGTGAAATTTGCCATGGTTTTAGGTCCCTTAAGCACAATATTTCTCATACTTCTCTATACAGCTACACCACCCCACACAGCAATGTTGCTCAGGGTTCAGGGCTCTCTGATGTCACTTGAAACTGGGCTTCCAGCCTTCACATTTAGAAGCCCTATTTTAAATGGACAAATGCATAGTCAATCCCCACAATGTGTAAAATCGTCAATATTTATATGAAAAAGAGTGCATCAATTTTCATTAGAACACAGGTGATCTTTGTAAAATGGTGAACAAAGTCACATCTGAAAAAAAGTATAAAGCAATCTTATTCTTCAGTAGTTGTTGTCTGAACCCTAAAAAGATTTAAAGCTCGCAGTCATACCTGTAATTCTATCATTTAACCAGTTTATTTTAATAATTTTCATGGTTTAAGTGGTTATTGAAGTGGTTATTGATGGTCTTTTCTGTGAAATTTTTTAAACCACTTCTTTTCACCTGCAGTTTAAGTGGTCACCATGTAGAAAAGTGTTTTCATCTATTTAATTTAAAACTTCTACCTGCCAATTTCATTTCATGCCACCCAATTCTTACATTATAGGAGATAAGGAATAATTATTCTTTTATCAATATTAATCAATAAAAAAATAAAAATCACAATTATCTTCATAAGTTGACATATCCATCTTCTATCTCTCTTAAGCCATCTTGCTTAGTTATTTTATGTTTAAGCTGAAGTTTTCCACACATTTTTCCTCCTATAGCATTTTTTCCTTACAGTTAATTTTTCTTCTCATCCCTCCCACTTTTTCCAATTGCAGTTTTTTTTTTAATTAATTATTCTGCATAATTTTGTACCACTGGCAAAGTTAGTCATCTTATTATCTTTTTTATTATTTCTAGTGAGTGTGTAAACAGCAATGGACCCAGCACACATTGCTGTGAGAGTCTAATAGAAATCTCACTCCACTGTGGAGATGGGTTATTTATTCTTACCTTTTTTCCTTCTGAAATCTGTTGCTAGTGAAGTGCTGGTTCTTTCCTCTTATTGCAGGGCAGCTTAGCTTCTGCAAGAAGCTTTAGTGAGATTTTGTCAAAAAGATTTTTTAAAATACAAGAATCTCCTATCATCCAAGCTCATGCTTTCCACATACCTTTCCAAAAAAACTTAATAGTTTGTGTGGTATAAAAGGCCCCTTGGTAAGAATCTTTCATAATATCTACCTAAGGAAACAATTTTTCTAACCTTATCTCTGTTGAACCCTTCTGCCTTTAAATCATGATCATTTATTGGCCCTGCAAGCCTACACCAGCAGGCTTCCTGCTTCTGATGTGTTTGGAAGAGGTTTTACAATAAAGTTTTATACTGTTACCAACATTTTCCTTCAAAAGCTTTTGGTCTGCCTTTTACAGTTTTACATGTAGCTTGCCAGAGGTTTTCTATTTTCTGTTTTCCTCATCTGAGCATACTTTTTTTTAGGAGTGCCTTTCTGGTTTTACTACTATGCTTTATTCTTATGTACAGCTCCACTAGTCTTTCGGAGGTCCTCTTACTAGCTTTGATAGATGACAGATACTTACTCAGAAATTCTAATACAGGTCATTTTCCCCTTTGGCTATTCCTTTTAATTTACTTTTAACAAATTTCCTTGATTTTATCTAGTCCTCTTTTCAACATTCACTGTTGCTATGGTAAATTTATTTGGCCTTTTCACTTCTACCAGGGTGTTGAATTTGAATATATTATGATCAAAATTCTGAAATGGTTCTTTGATACAGATGTTCTGAAGAAGGTCTGGTGCCCTGCTTGGTCAACATCAGGAGTGCTCCAAGCTCCTCTGATGAATCGCTCCATTTAATGATTTATGTTGTGTAAAAGCTCAAGTTCTGTATAAGGACCTATCATAATATTTATCCAGTCCAGATATAACTGATCACTCTCTTTACTCCTGCCTTCACAGCCTTTTCTGCTTTCTCCTACCAAGTCACAGGCAGCTATCCTAGCCTTTTTACTCTTACCAACAAAGAACCAGGATTGAGGGAAAGTCGAAGCCTGATTTTTCAGGCTTCAGGGACTCAGAGCACAGCAGTTGCTCCTTTTGATTAATTTCCTGTAGTTTATTGATTTGAAGATTCTAAAGAATTGTTAACCAGTGAGCTGTTATGTTATGCTCTTGCCTCTGTGACCTCTAAAGACATCTATGCCCATGCTCCGCTGTCCTAGTGAGCTCTTCCCCCTGAAAGTTTTAAAGTTTTGAAATCTATATTTTTCGTCAGTCTGAAGCTTTTTCTGTTAATTAAAATCTCAAGAATCTACATGTCCAGAGGTCTGGATAATAGTGGAAAGCAATTTAGAAATTATCCAGGGAGTAGGTATAAACATTTGAGTTCCTGGTTGACTTTTACGTTGTTACCTAACAGTCTCTAGCTGCCTTTAAGTCCAGTAGCTTAGTCCTGGCAAAGAACACCAGTTTTTAGTTCAGCTGACAATCCAAGTGTAACATCACCATTCCAAATAGTATCCTTTGTCACAATTTTAAACTTTTGGTATTTTTGAGCTTTGACCATATTTATAGGTTTTATATAGTCACCTAATTCAATGATCAGAAAAAGGCTGGTAGAGCTTTCTTAAATTAATATTGATATGTAAATAGATTTCTAATAGCAAGTCTAGTGAAGTGCAGCATCAACTGACAAGAGTGAGGTCCTTATTCTTTCAGCCTCTGGCTTGTTTGATTCTAGGCGTCGAACATTTGCTGCCAATACCTTCGGAAGTTGGTAAGACTTAGGAAACAAGCCATGTTCTCCCTCCCAGATCCTAAATTCCAGCGTGTCTTTGTCCATTTCTCTAATGCTTTACTAGCTCTGGCCTCCAGGAGAGGCATTTGCCAGAGATAAGCCCGCTTCTTTGAACCCTAATGGTGCTGGACCTTCTGGAGAATCTTCTGCATTTCTGATTCGATATGATGTAAAGGCTCCACTACAGGGAATGCTAGATGAATTTATTAAACTGAGAATATGCACTAAAAAAGCAAAGAAAAACAGCCTTCTATAAACAGTTGTACAGCACAGGTGTCAAGACAATTTCCCATGGTATGTGCAAGATTTGCCACTTTACAAATCCCAAATTAAGGGGCACACTGTAATAACAATTATATTAATAGCTTTTTGCCTGGTCATGATGATGGAATAATTAACTGAAGCAGTCTTCATTTTTAGGTTTTCTCATTCTCAAGTTAAAAAAAGAAATGGAAGCAACCATCCTCTAAGAAGGGTATGGTTGAAATAAGGGAAAGAGAAGATGCTGAAGTGATTGGTAATGTCAGGCAAAGGTAGCCATTGGATTCAGGCAGCTCAACAGAGAAGTCAAAATATTATGCAAATTTACTAATGGCAGCAACAGTGAAATAATAGCATGGAGAAAATCAAGGAAAAAGAATGAAAGTGCAGTGAGCACAAAAATAGGATGAAAGACAAAAAAGCCAAATCCAGTCAGATCAAGCAAAGGAAGGCAGTGAGAAACCTACTGGAAAAAAAAGGCAAGTAAGCTCTGGGTTTTTCTCTTTTAATGTGTGAATGTAGAGATAGCTTCAAATGCTACCTAGGTTTCCCCTGGTGATTATGAACTGCACAGTTTCTATCTGAGAGAATCTAGAAGAGAGCAATAGCTGGGTATTACAGTAGTAATTGCCTTTAGAAATGGAAAATGTTCAGTGGAATTGCTGATTGTAATTCTTTTGAGTAACTTTTATCCTGGTTTAAGGTAAAACAGAACCAATTTTCTCATCAGTGCTAAGCTCTTCTAACTCTCTGAAAAATATTGCGCAGAAACCGTTCACTCTTGGAGTGATAAGACCTGTGTTTATAGTGAATACCAAGGAATAGTATGCAGAGAGGCTCTTCCTTATACTTACTGCTCTAACAACCTCCAACCCCTGCTGGAGGGCTGGAGGCAGAAGAACGTAGAAGGGTCATGCGTGTGGAGAGGAGCAGACAGGACGGGCGACTCAAAACTGACAGAGTATTCCATTCCACCTGCATCACGCTCGGTATAAAAACAGGGATCAAAGAGTCAGCCCTCTTTTTTCAGGGGTGGCATCAGAGGAAGGCCCTGTCTGCTCATCTGCCTTTGATCCTGATTTGTGCATTTGGGATCCAGAATCCAGTTCCCATCCATCACTGGGCTCAGTGTGGGACTTGTCTAGTGCCAGCTGGTGACATGATCATCCTCCTGGGAACTTGACATGGTTTTGTGTATCTTGTATCTATTTAATTATTTTTTATATATTATTAATATTTCACTAAAGAAGTTTAGTTCCTTCTAAAGTCATCTTTCTCTCTCTTCCTCTTCCCCTTGAAGAGAGAGTTGGAGGAGAGCCTATGTTATTGCTCAATCCAGCCCAAACTGGGACACTTAACATTACATGGCAGATCTATCAAGTTTTTACTCTAATGTGGGAGAACCTAAAGGATTGCACTTTTTACTAGAAAACAATCCAGGGAATTCTCATACAGGAAACTGCTTTTGAAGATAACATCTGTGGAAAAAAAAAAAATCAATCTCTTAATCATCATTCCAGTTTATTCTTCTGGACCATACTTTTCAAGAAATACAAAATGCACTTCAAAAGGGAAGATTATAGTGTACGTCTGAGTCCACAGGCACACTGGTCACCCTGTCACTGTACTTGGCTAGTGACATCAAATAACCCAGTTATAACAAAGAAGAAATGTGCAGAATGGTTAATAAATGTGCTAACAACAGAGAAATGAGAGCCAGCAAAAAAAATATTTCATTTTAGACTTTATGTCACTGAATACACTACAGATTTCTCAAAGCTGAAAAGTGTGCCCCAGAAGCAGACAGTGTAATTTTGTACATAGGAAGGTGAATAGACTTTTCCCAGACATACAGACCTATTTCCTATTTATTCTGCAAAAGACTTAAACCAAGTATAACTTTACCTGTTACAAAGGGAAAAAAGCCCCACAACTCTCAACCCTTATGAGAGCTGAAATGAGACTTCGCTTCGGAAAAAATAAAGTATGTCTGATTCAAGGCAGTTTCAAATTACTGTCTTCTGACTGTACTGCCAGAGATCTGTCTTTTACAGAGGGTTTCCACACCTGAGGAGGAAGCGATTTGATCACAATAATCCATAATGTTACAGGGGAAACAGTGGTCAGGTTTTTTCATACTTTTTTCCCTGTCATTAGTTCCTAAGATCACTGTTCTGTGAAGTTAATTGCTTTTCTTCATCCTAAAGCAGGCTAAGCTTTCAGGAACCTGAGAAAAAGTAGTATTCCAGAATTCAGTATTTTTATCTACTTAACCATAGTGCTGTTGCCAAAGTAGAAGTGGGTGGAACAGGACTCATCTAGCCTGGTCTTTTTTGTTCCTGTCACTTTTATTCCTCCAAGCATAGCAAAAGGGAGTTTGAGATACTTCCAGAGGGTACACTCAGTCTAATATCTGGTAGAAAACAAAACCAAAACAAAAATTGTGTTGCTTGACACAGCGTTTTCCAAAGCAGACTGGGCCAAAGCTTTAGACCCACGCTATTCGCCTGACTGCACAAGAACCAGCCCCCAGTTTCCAGAGGCCTGAGCTTGCACTTCTCTTGCTCCCGCACACTTTTGCTCTTCTCAGGAGAGCACTGCGCCTTCCCTGATGGCCGTATTTCTGCAGCGCCAGCGCAGACGAAGGCCCCACTGTGTGGGATAACATCCGCCAGCCTCCGATGAACGGCCCCTGTCCTAAAACACCCATAAGCCAAGTAACTTTTAATAGAACCGCAAATTCCCACGCACACACATAGCCGGGGAAGCTGGCTGCCGCTCCCCACCGCTGGCCGCACGCTGGCCACATTAGCCGGTGGCCAGCCAAGCTCTCACCCGGAGCGCTGGCGGTCCGGGGCAGAGCTGTGTCCGGCAACGTAACTCCCTCCGCGGGACAAGGCCGCCCGGCGGGATCCTGGCTGCTCAGCGCCGGGCGGCATTTTCAGCCGGTGTCCCGCCCGCTCCCTCTCAGTCGGGCCGCGGGGCCCGCGGACCCCTCTGCTCCGGCCGGGAAGGGGGCGGCGGT
>VZTM01042181.1:18124-28460 GCA_013400555.1 Jacana jacana
CATTGTCACTGGGGGCCATGGCCCTGTGGTAGCTAGTCCGGAGAGCACCGGCCCAGGCGGGAGCCTGTTGCCTCTGTCCTGCTCTCTTCTGCCCTGGTGGCTGCCTTCGGCTGAAGGGAGCCACCAGCAGCGGGAGGGCAGCGGGGGTTGCCTGGCCCAGAGGACTCCCGTGGCAGGTGCCAGCGTTTCCTTGTCTCTGCTCTTAGCAGCCTCCCATGGCTACCGGGTTTTGGTGAGGCTCCCAGACGGTGGCAGTGCCAGTAGCTGTAGGAGGCTGTAAGGAGCTGAGGCCTAGTGGGAAGCACTGGAAGTGAGAGTTGAGGCTTCCTCCATCTCTGTTTTTATTTTTTTTTTTTTTTCCCCTCCCCCTTCCCCTTCTCCCCCCTGCCCTGAGATTTGTAAATTATTATTTTTTCTCCCCTTCCCCCTCATCTTGATATTTATGAATACCTGATGTTTGGGTAGATGACTTCTCAAAGCACAGACGGTTTTTCACTGTAAGGGTAAAGATATTGCCTTTATCACAGACATTCTATTCAATGTACCAGTTAGTCATTGGACTAAAAAATAATTTAAGAACAAATCAAGCAATTCTAGCCAACTAAATATTTTTTTTTTGATTGACTTATCACAGTGTCTTCTAGGGTCTACAAGAATTAGACAAGTAGAATCTCATCCTCACTATTGAAGGTTTTTTCCAAATAAAAAAAAATCTGACACGTTTGAGTTCATCTGAAGGACTGTGGGTGTATGAAAAACTATAATGAAAACCAGAGTACAAGAAGTCAGTTGCTTATTTTACTGTTGACCTGTGGTATCTTCTGAATTGTGAGAGGGAGCTGTGTGTCCCACCCATGTTTTTTTTTGTGTGCAACATAGTTAAGCTCAGTTGCACAAAACTACAGCCAGTCCAGCATATTTGTCCACAGAGACACTTGGTGAGGTAATTTGTACATGCATGCAAACCCCTGCCATGTTTAATAAACTTTAGTACAATACCCTGTGTTTACACTAGCCCTACCATCAGTTGCATTGCCATTGGTGCCTAGTTGCCTTCTGAAGTTTGACATTGTTCCAAACATCTGTGCTGAATGGATGAGTTCACATTAGCTTGAAAAATCTCATGTGAGAAGTCTAACTGTAGTGACTTCTTCCTTACCTCTGAGGGAGTTTATTTGATTATTTAGAGCTTATCCAAAAATCCCTCCCGATTCCCAAGGAGTAGTTCTAGGAATGATGTGGAGGGGGGGATTATCTTGTGCAGGTTGATAGCATGGATAGTCATAGGAGTTAACTGACAATATTCTGGAGAATTTGTTCAGTTCAGTTATGTTCCATGGGCTTTGCAAGAGAGATGAAAATTTTCTGGCTGAAATACCAGCAGCAATAAGGGCAGCCTTTAGAGGACTGATTTGATGATCACCATTTGATCACCGTGGCCACATGGGGAGGAATTCAGCCCTAGAGCAAAGTACAATATTGCTGTTTGTTTTTTAGTAAGTATAAAAAGGATTCTCCCTGTCAGATTTGTTAAAACACCTGAAGAGCAGCCATGCTATTAAAATTAGTTGCTTCTCCAGTGAAGATGATTGTGTGTGTCTCTGGCATATGAAACAACTGGGCTTCAGTCATGATAGAAAATAGGTAGTATATTTCAAGTGCCATTATTCCCTGTTGGGCAAACAGAGCACACACTTATGTAAGGGAATTTGTTATAAAATTTTAAACAAGGCATTAAAAAGAAGAATTTGTAAGAAAATGCTATGAACAATATGTTAAGACCCAATTGCATATAGTTAATCTTGTCATACTAGTGACTTCTTGCTGTTGGTTATAGGTGACCAAATAAAGGGACTGTTTGCATCATCTGGCATTTGGGACTTTGCATTCAAGTCTCTTTGCTTTAATCTATCTGGAATGATTTATAACAGTTATTTCTGTTTTATTTAATATCTAGATCTGTGTCGGACCAGATTAACTACTTTACAATGTCATAAAAGTACATGTAAAGCTTGTAGATTAGATGCCTGCTGAAATCTTTGGGAGAGGTTTGAGTTAGGTGTTGCGAAGTGTTGATAAACCAATCTTTTTTTAGGTTAATTTTAATGTTCTGTTTTCAGTGTATAAGTTTAAAAAATTGATTCCTTGAAAGCTGGGAGGCAAAAATACCACAGGTGAACTTAAAGTTAATTCCAAAATAAGTAAAAATTCGTGGTGGGAAAATGCATAGCATTCTGTCCTGTACCCTTTTAGTCCTCATCTGAGAGCAAATCCAAAATAGGAGTTCTCTTTGCAGTAGTGAACTTCCAATATGTGCCCTGACTGAAAATGAGAACTGTGTGTTAGGTACATGGGCTGCTTGTGAAGTTCATGCAGATAAGTAGGACTTCAGAAGAGGAGCAGTGAGCAGCTTGCAAACAGCACTTAATGTAGAGCTAATCATTGAGAATATGCCAAAACCTGGAATGAATCTTGCATATTTTAGCCAGTGGTGGTTTAGTGTAAAATACAGAAACAGCTGTGAACTTGAGTGTTGGCCTGCTTCTGAAGGGAGTGTACTGGCTGCTTGCTGCTTTGCGTCTGGGCCCGGGGATCCTGGGTTACTCACTACTGTCATGCATGGTTTCAGGATTCAAAGATGACACTAGTCAGAGGATCAAAAAAAGACTGTTAAATATGGCTGTGTTTCTTTTTTAATTCTTTATAGTGCTTCATGGATTTTTATCTTTGGGGTAGTGCAGGTTTTAAACTATTTACTACAGNAGGAGGCAAACAACCGTCCCCGTGGAAAAGACAGCTGTTTTAAAATAACAATAGACGGTCCTTCTCGCCGCTCTGGTGACCTTAGTGTAGTCGTGCATTTTAAATAATCGATGCTGACTTTATTTTTTTCCCTTCAAAATTATCTTGTCTTTGTGTCTCTCTCTTTTTTTTTTTTTTTTTTCCTCCAGCTTGTGAATGTGTCTAACACATGCAGTATGATGTCACAAGGGGTTGTCTTGCACTGGTTTCTAAGATATTTAGGCACTTCTTTAAGGTTTATGTGGAATTTATTGTTAAATGTGTTCTACCTCACGGTGTCATGGTTTCAGCCAAATTTACNGTCCCTACAGGTGTGCCCCTCTTATGCTTCTCTGCTTCTCATCCTGCAATGGGTCAAATAACAAAATTACCTGACCTTGGTTGTTATAGCAATAAGTATAAACAAGGGCCTCTCTGCACACCATCCCTTGGTATAATCAGGTTGTATCACTGTGAGAGTGAACAGTTTCTGAATAATATGTTGTCAATTTCAGAGTTTAGTTGGTTAGAAGAGGTCCAGCCAAAAAAGTAAAATTACTGAACAGAAAGTTGGTTCTCAAACCAGGACACACCTGTAGCAATGCGGATATTATCAGCCATGGCACGGTCATTTGCAGCCAGCTTTCCAAACTGGATGTTTTCCTCTGTGCCTACCAACAGCAGGTTTATCTGACAATGCTTCCAGCCTTTTAATTTGTCCTACATCTTTTTAACTCCTGTGTAAAGCTCAGCTGTTTACACTTTTAGTAAATTGCTTCAGTGTCTCTTTATGAGATGCATTTAAGACCATCCCTGAAGTTGTTCTGATGCCATCACTGCTGCATTTTGCTCGGTTTCATCAAAGTCCATCCATCGGTGGTTTGGGTGCTTCCTACTGTAGTGTCATTGATGCAGCATATAGCAATTGTTGTAGTCATAACATACAGTGACAGGTTTATTTAGCAATTGACAGAATACAATTTGTTTTATTTATACAATCCTTGTGAGGTACACATTGGAACTCTCCATTCTTCCTCATGACCCACCATTTGCACCTAGGTCCTTGAGCAAAAGCAGTCTTGCAGATGGGTTTGCATTTGCCTGAGGCAGAACTGACCCAGGCTGTCTTCCCTAATTTATTCTTAATGTACATTATGGGGACTTTATCCCCCTCTACAGTACATGGGAGGGCTGGTTTGGTTGGTAGATTCCTTTGTGTTAAGTAATTGGGTAGCTTTTGCTACATGTGTATCCCAGTGTTTAAGGCCCCACTACCCATTGCCATTCCAGATCCACCTGAGACACTTCAGTCTTTGCAGCCTGATCCACCTGCTGGCTGTTTCGATTTGTTCCTTGGTGGCCCGACTTCTGGGTATGGGAGCATCTATGTGATGTACTTTTACAACCAGGTTCTCTAGTGGGCCAGCAATATCTTGCCACAGTTCAACAGCCCAGTTGAGTTTGCTTCTGCACTGCCAGTTGTCACGCTTCCCCTGCTGTAACCATCGCCACAGAGCATTTGCCACCGTCCATGAATCGGTACAGAGATAAAGCACTGCCCATTTTTTCTCATTCAGCAATGTCTAAAGGCAGCTGAATGGCTTTCATGTTTGCAAACTAGCTTGATTCCCTTTCAGTGGCGTCTGCAACTTGTATAGGACTTCACACAGCAGCCTTCCACCTTCGATGTTTTCCTACCATAAGACAGGACCC
This sequence comes from Jacana jacana, assembly GCA_013400555.1. Taxonomy (NCBI): domain Eukaryota; kingdom Metazoa; phylum Chordata; class Aves; order Charadriiformes; family Jacanidae; genus Jacana; species Jacana jacana. Next base: position 22,619 of record VZTM01042181.1, read on the forward strand.
ATCAGTGAACAGGGCATATTTCTTCTCATTTGCTGGTAATTTATTATATGGTAGGGCCTATTCCATGTTCATCACCTCCTCCTCTGGTGATATTCTGAAATCTTTGCCTTCTGGCCAGTTCATAATAATTTTCAGAATTCCTGGTTGACTGGGGTTTCCCATTGGAGTTCACTGTGTGATCACTGCAATCCACTTACTCTGCATGGCATCAATTGCATGATGTGTAGACAGGCCAGCACCAGCAGTTGGGATGCCAAGAGTAGCTGTGCTTCAGTACCAGCCAATTCTGCCAAGTGGCTTGGTTCGAGCCAAGCAGCTCAAACCCCCTCGTATGCTGCCAATATCTTTTTTTCAGTTGGAGTATAGAGTGCCTCAGGTCCTTTGTATCCTTGACTCCAAAACCCTAGGGGTTCACCTTCAGTCTCCCCTGGTGCTTTCTGCCAGAGGCTCCAGGTAGGGCCATTCTTCCCCAGCTGCAGTGTAGTGCATGTTTTTAACATCTTGTCCCACCCGGACTGGCCCCAGAGCTGCTGCATGGACTACTTCCTTTTTAATTTAGTCAAAGGCTTGTCATTGCTCAGGGCCCCATTTAAAATATTTTTTCCTTCCAGGTCACTTGATACAGAGGGCTTACAATTGGACTGTAATTTGGGATATGCATCTTTTGAAAGCCCACAACACCTGGTAAAAGGAAACACAAGCTTTCCTAGTTGGTGGAGACAAAGATGCTATTTTGTTGGTCACATTCGTTGGGATCTGATGGTGTCTGTCTTCCCATTTTATTCCTAAAAACTAGATCTCTTGTGCAGGACCTTACTTCGTTTTATGGCAAAACTGGTTATCAGAAGGATTTGAACTGTTTTATTCCCTTTCTAAAAGATTTCTGCTGTGTTGCCTCATGCAATGATGTCAATGTACTGCAGATGTTCTGGAGTTTCATCCTGTTCCAGTGCTGTCTGGACCAGCTTGTGCCAAATAGTAGGGCTGTGTTTCCACCCCTGGGCCAGTCAATACCAGGTGTACTGGTTGGCCTTCTGAGTAAAAGCAAGCTGTGGCCTGTATGCTGCTGCCAAAGGGATTGAGAAAAATGAATTGGCAATGTCAACTGGGACGTACCACTTGGCTGCTTTTGACTCCACTTTGTACTGAAGTTCTAGCGTGTCCAGCACTCAGCGGGGGCGTGACTTCATTCAGGCCATGGTAGTCTATTCTTGGCCTCCACTCTGTTAGATTTTTGCACTGGCCATGTGAGTTGAGATAAAGGTAGTTTAATGAAAGAGTGAAGGAACGAGCAAAACAACAATAATAATATAGAGAAAACACAAAACACAATGTATAGCCACTCACTGACGGGAACCTGAATCCTAGCTTGCTCCCAAGCTGCAATTCCTGCCCCCAGCCCAGCCAGCTGCTTCTGCTCTATACTGAGCATGGGTCACGTGGTATCAAATGCCCCTTTGGCTGATTTGGGTCAACCAACCTGCCTGTGTATAGTCCCAGCTCCTTATAAAAATTAACCCTACAGAACCAGGACTTTGTTGTCAATGGATTGGTTTGTATAATTTCATGTTAGAGATCTACTTTGAGAATAGATTTAACTGATCTAAGTTAGGGCTGCTCTACCCCCAGCTATATCTTCTCCACTCTCTTTGCCATCAACAGTCTCTTGTCACGTCCTTGTCTCTGTAGTAGAATGATTCAGAGAACTGAACTGGAAGAAAGTGACTTTTTGTTGGGGTTAGTTTTCAGCTAGTTTCCATTACCTTGCCAGGAGTTTGGGTAGCCACAGGCACAACACAGGGAGGAAGAGGGTCTGCAAGTCATGACTGAAGAAAGGAGAAACAGCAGCATCGCAGAATCGATTCACACTGTCTTAAGACTGTATTCTTACAGAGGCAGCAGCACAACAAGGTGTGAAGTGGGCAGGGGATTTGCTTTGTTGATGGCGATGTGGTTAGATGCCATATGTGGATCGTGATCATGTCACGGTAAAACGTTTTACAGGGAGTTAAGAGTATCATTTGTAACTGGCTACTCAGTATAAAGAAGCGGGCTATGAATTTTCTGTCCAGGTCAATAGCAGTTAAATGAAAATCTAGAAATCTGCTGCTCAAGCAGTTTCAGTTCCTGGTTCTTCTTCAGTTTGTATGGAATTACTAACATTTCAAAAAAGGGCAAGTTTGTACAGCACTTTGGGAGCACCTCGCAAGATAAGCAATCTACTTGAGTGACAGAATTGAAATGGAGAGGGAAAAGTAAGCAAAACACAACTTTTTACATGGTGCAAATGGATGAAGAGAAAGGGAAGTGGACTTGTGTAGCAGGAGAACTTGGACTTTCACCTAGTCAGCACAGAGAGAGCAAATGCTTAGTAGTTGGGGAATAAAGGTGACTGGCACCTGTGTTTTCAGGGTTGGAATGAAAGTGGGCCTGGTAGATTGGGATGGATGAATGGATGAGAAAAGTTCATATGAACTCTTAGCATTTTCTGTTACTTTTTTTGTGGATAGATTTTATTTGTGTATGGTTAATTCTGCTCTTGCTAAAACCATATCGTAACCCAACTTAACTATCTATGTGGTTTTTGTCCTCTTTGACTGGACTGGCTATCAATAGCTAATTTGGACATAAATTTGTTGAAAATTTCAGTATTAGTTATAACTATATAGGTAGATGATAGCTACTTTTAGATTAACAAGTGCTGAGAATGTGTTGCCTACATTCAAGGCTGCCCCTGCTACACAGAGGAATGCTCTACCATCCAGAGGGGATAGTATATTAAAAAATGAAAGGCTTTTAGAAGCTGTTTCTAAAATTAAAGGCTAATCCTACTTCTGTATATACATCTATATTCAGTAGCTTTCAGTGCTTTAACGTGTGTGTGTGTGTGTGTGTGTGTATGCATGTATACTGATCGTGATAAATGACAGATTTTATTGTGCTGGTGATTAACTTGGTCTTCCAGTCCTGAGTTTACTTGTCCCTTGCCAATTCAGATCTTGATTGTCTTGGCAGAGTTCAAATGAGTAGTAACTTAAATGCACTTTGCTTTATTATAATGTACATATCTAACAGATATTCACAGAATGAGAAAAATAGTGTGGTAATTATTTGGCATATGTAAGCTAGTGTGGTAATTATTTGGCATATATAAAATACTTATGCATTGAGTAAATGAGTAGTTCAAATAATCAGCAACATTGCTGTGCACTATAAATGACTAAGTTTTGCTTGGCTATGTTACATTGCGGATTGCACTTTCTCATAATTTGTGATTAATATCAGACCAACAAAAGTTTAGTATTTTTGAGAAATGCACAATGTGGGATGGACAGGAGCATGACCAGTCACAGCTCATGAAGTTTAGTGCAAAGGCATTGACTGGCCATTATTTGTAAATCTTTGAAGTGTTTCAGCATTATCTCTAATGCTGTCTTTAAGCTGAGTGTGTAACTTTATAAATGGATGCCCTACCTAATGGGTGTGTGTAACTAAGTTTCATCTTAATGGTCTATGTTAATCAGGAATTATTTACTGAAAACATGCTGTGTGTGTCCTGTGCTGTCTTTTCTCTTCTTTGGATTTTTTTTGAAGTATTTATTTATTGGAATGTGTTGCCACTTGAGTTAAATATACCCATATTAAATATGAGTTTGGAATGCCAGTCATATAAAGCTGGCTGAATAACTTCTTGAAATGTGCTGTAAACACTTAAAACTCGTGTGAGTTACATTTCAGGGTGGGTGGATGGGGGACCACAACAAAAGCAATTTGAAGTGAGGGAGCAGAGTTTAGGGAAACTGCTGGGGGTTTTGTTTTTCTTGTGCTTTTTGGAGATATTCGCACCCAGGAAGCGTATAAAGGCTGTGGACATGTCAGAGTCCTTTTGGGTACTGCTGTTTTCTAAGCATTTCCCAGTCTTTAGGAATGCCCCCAAAATATTATCTGTGAAACTGAAGTGATTTTCAATTTGCAAGTAAAATGTTTCTATTTTGATGTCAAAAGACAACTGTTTCTCCTCTTCAGTGGTTTATGCAGAACACGAGGAAAAAATACATTCTAATGTTAAAGAATTGATAGATTTAGATTTCAGGTTAGTTTGCTTTATTGGACATGATTTCTGATTTTCCATTTATTTGACAAACACACAGCTGTGTTGTCATTTACTGTAATGTGAACATTAAAGTTGAGAGGCTTGCTTTACAGCTGTCAACATTCTTCGGCTTCATCCAGAATTTTCCCTAAGTGAGTCCTGAGCCCCTGGTTTTAAAATCACTTTGAAAATTCATAAACTGCAACCTGCACCCTGGCTGCCAGTGTTGAGTGGGTGCTTAAGAGAGTGACCTGACAAAGTGTGGGCCAGATTTGACCAGGAAGCCAGTTCCCTCCCAACAGTTAAGCTGTTTGTCCTTAGAAGAGGTGAAGAATGACTGTTAAGGCAGTATGTTTTACAAAGCCATAGGATGCCTGTTTCTTAATCTGCTCACAACAGGCTTAAGGGCCAAACTGTCATTGATGTGTTAGCAAAGGAAAAAAAGGTCTAAAGTTTGTCTCCTTGCAAAAGGTACATGGCTTTCATTGGGGAGCTGAGAGTTGCTGTTACATTAGAGAGCAGAGCTGGAATCAGACCGGCGTGCTTGGGCTCCCTGGCATGAACTGCTGGGATTAGCACCCACGTGGTGAGATGGTTAATTGCGTGTTACTTTTTGGTTTGGCTGTTCTGTAAGGCATTTAGAAATCTAAACCCTGTTTTCCAGAGCATAGGTTTCTTTGAGTTTCAACCAGGGTGTCTATTGAACGTTCTGTCTAGGTTTAAATTGTGCCTTTGGGTAGATGAGAGTCAACATGTGATAAAAGCAGATGGCAATATTGCCCTAGTCTGTTTTGCCTGTTTTTTCAGTACGGAAATTAGTATTAATATATGGTTTGTTTTTTTTTTTTTTTTCTTTTTTTCCTCAGCTAAGGATGATACTTATCCTTGAATATAGTTAGTAAAGACAGTAGAAAAATGTAGGGATCTAAAAGTTATTTAAAATGTGTGCTAGTTGCTGAAGAACCTAACTTGTTGACAGCAAAAAGTAAGGAGTATGTACAGTATTAAATGGATAGTTGTTTCTGTAGGGCCTCAGCTTCAACCTAACTAAAACAGTGTAATGGTTATAGTAAAAACTAAAAATACCTGCTTTAATTGATGGTGTAATCCAGAAGTAAACATAGTACATTCCGTCCTTTGTGAACAGCAACTAAAGTGACCACGTGCCTGATGGTACATTGTGAACAGTGTAACTTCATGTTTCTTTGTGTCAGCGTGATGTGTAGTAGTTACATCTATATTCTGCAGGGCAAAAAACCCAAACCAAAACAGAAATAAAAAAAGACCAAGACAATAAGATTTTCAACAGAGCTGTAACACTGAATATTCTTTTAAGAATATACTTTTAAAAAGTATAGCTGTTTCTTCTTTGACTATTGAATGTCCCCACTTAAGAACCCAACTTAATAAACAATAGTGTATAGCAGGTAGCTAATGGAAACCATGTTTCATTGCGACTATTAATGACATTTTCTACAGTAAAACACTGGGGTTTTTTGTTGTTGTAGAACAGCCATCTGTTAAAGCAATAATATTATTGCCTGAATACTGTGAAATATATTTAAATGTGTATGGTTTATGGACTTTGAGCTATGAAAATGGTGTTGAAAAAGCATGTTTCGTGTGATTAGGCAGTGCGTTTAAGCATTTTGGCCTAAAATAATTTGATAATGTTTATAAAGGCCTGAAATCATAAGGGTTTCAGGTCTTTCATAGGTACCTTTTTTTTTTTTTTTTTTTTTTTTTTTT
>VZTM01042181.1:28497-40654 GCA_013400555.1 Jacana jacana
TTTCTTTTCTTTTAAAACTTATTTTAAAACATATTCCAGTGAGATGTCAGCAGTGAACTTTGGTTGCTTTTCAGGAGTAGGTCCTCTGCTCTGATTTCACTACCAGAGTTCTGGGTAGTCTCATCTCTCCTCTAGCAGGCTGGTGGAAACCAGTTGAAAAGCCGAGTGCTGTTTGTGGGATGGGAACTTCTATTGGGGTGTAGGAATGCACCCTTGCATTTTGGGCTTCTTTGTGTGATGTTTAAATGTGTGGGCAAATATCAGAGAGCTTTGGCACGTGGTCACTAAGGAGGTGAGGCATGTGTATAAAGAAAGGAAAAGGTGTTATTGCCAGTTCAGGCAGTTATAGTTTGGTAAGTTAATTTATCTTACTGATAAGGGCTTATCTTCCTTTTGCTGTAGGGCTTATTTAGTGCGTGGAATAAATGGTGTAAATTAAGGGATTTACTTTGCAAATGGAATTTCAAATGAAGAATTGGTTGTGCTGTGTGCATGCCCAAGTACTTCATCCTGTATCCTTTATGTTTAGGTGGCACCTAACTGAAAAAGACATTTAAAGCAATAGTAGTTAACCAAAAGTCTTCTCATACCTGCCAAGTATTAGTAACCATAAATATAAGATTTAGTGTATATGCCTGTTTCTGTGATCATCAGCATTGGGTACAGGTTGGCCTGAATCCAAATGATTTTCATCTTCACAATGTTGAAAGTCAAGATAAATGATTCAGAGTCTTTCACTGTTACTATCTTTGCCAACTGGTACGGTAAAGACAAGAAATCCTTTCCTCCTACATCATCCGTGTGTGAGCATTTAAAAGCATTAGTTGTGTTTGGCAATTTGTGAGTTCTGGGTGGTGATGGCTTAGTTGGCTTGCCTTGCCTCTCGCTTCATCTGTTGTCTGCTTTCCATGAACTAATGTATATCACGGGGATGGATTTGCAGAAGAAGGTCATCAAATTACTTGTTTAAAGAGGTGGTAGACATGTCACATTAAATGTGCTCTGTATTTGCTTTTTGGTTTGTAAAAATAACACCAAAGAGTCATCACTTGTTTACTGTCTTTTCACCATAAATTAGAACTTGAAAACCATCTTTGGAAGAGTAATAATTATTGTCTCAATTGAAATGTAAATATAATAAATACTATGCCACTGTGTTTTGACCTCTGGAGTTTATTATCAAGGTGAAAGGTGTGCTTCACTGTGAAAACAGTCTTCAAGCAGCAAAATCTATTTCTTGCTTATGTTGACAAACAGTACAAAAGATTCATTTTGTATCCTTGGCATTTTTTTTTTCTTCATTGTTGGCATTTTGTATGATCAAAATGCCAAATTACTCGAAAATGTGATTCTATCACAGTCTTCAAAGACAGAAACAAGGTAAAAAAATATGGACAGAAAACACTGATTTTTGCCTTTCCTCTGCAAAAAGTAACAATAAATCCACAAGTTAATAATATTTCCATGCTTCCTATGGTAGAACATACTTGTTACCTCTTTATTTTGCTGCTTTTATTATAAAAACAAGCCACAGAGCACAGTGACTGGCAGTGGGACTGATACGACTTCTCCTGTTTCTACCCTTTCCTCAAATTAAAACAGACAGAAAAGACAAATTCCCAAATACTTCCATTCAGTGCCTCTGACTGCTCAGGTAAAATGAGTGCATTATATTGTACCTGCATCAACGTGCATCATCTAAACACTTCAGCTTAGACTTCATTAGTCTTGGATAAATATCTGCAATAGAATCATAAAATGGTTTGGGTTGGAAGGAACCTTAAAGATCATTTATTCCAATCTCTCTGCCATAGGCACAGACACCTCCCAGTAGACCAGGTTGCTCAAAGTCCCATCCAAACTGGCCTTGAACACTTCCAGGGATTGGGTATCCATAGCTTCTCTGGGCAACCTTTTTCCAGTGTCTCACCACCTTCATAGAATTTCTTCCTAATATCTAATATAAATCTCCACTCTTTCAGTTTAAAATCATTACCCCTCCTCTTATTGCTACACTCCCCGATAAAGAATCCCTCTCCATCTTTCCTTTAGGCCTCCTGTAAGTGCTGAAGACTGCTATAAGGTCTTCCTGGAGCCTTCTCTTCTCCAGGCTGAACAACCCGAATTCTCTCAGCCTGTCCTCATAGGAGAGGTGCACCAGCCCTCTGATCGTCTTTAAATATGAATCTAACTGGATAATTTAGGTGGAGTCTTGTGAAAGCAGTTTAATTTTCAGTGCCTGTTGTGTTATTTTTTTTTTCTTGCCTTGGTGTGGAGATTGTGCAGGAGATGCTGCAGAACTTGCAAGGGTTGTCAATATTGCAGTCCTAGGACTGGCTAAAAGGTTGCCTCGCCAGTGCTGTGTATGTGCAGCATGTATCTGCCAGCTGTTTCTGCCTTTCTCACCATACTCATTCACACAGTCTTAGAAATCTTTGCAATTCATACCTCCTGTTCTCTTCCTCTCACCTTAGTTTGATAATTTATTTTTGCTCTTGACCTCTCTGAAATTGCTTTTTCAAGTGTCTTTAGTTTTGGATTAATTACAGCTCATATGCAGACAAAACAACAGAAAGTTTCAAATAAAGTGTGCTTTATGCAGGAGTACTAAGGACAGGGAGGCAAAGCCCTGGGATCCCCGGGGCATCCTTAGTCGCACTGGAGGATGGCTATGGTTGGTTTAGAGAACAGCTAATAGTACTGGAGTGATGTGGGATGACTGTTACTTAAAGAAATTACCGGGAACATTAATTTTGTTTGGTTTTTAACAGAAATAGTAGATTGTATGCTTTCATGCTTCTGTTTTGGTGGACTTAGCAGTGTTAGTTTAATGGTTGGACTTGATGATCATAAAGGTTCTTTTGAACCTAAATAATTCTATCATTCTATGCTGAATGTAAATATTATTTGAGAAATACCTACCTACTCATTCTGAAGAAAGTTTGTGAAACATAAGTAGCTCTGTGCAGATGGATGCATTTGCATTATATAGATTTATCAGAATAAACTTACCACAGGAAATTTCCTAATGTTAGATATTAAGAGATGTCAGAAAAGTGCTTTATGTCAGCTATCTCTAGACCTTTTGGGATTTGGAGCGGGAAATAGGGAAATAAATAAACAAATAAAAATTAAAAAGCAAGAATAGGTTTCCAGTCAGACATGTGACTCTACTGTTGCTCCTCTGAAGGCTTTGGCAGGTTTGACGAGGCAGAGACACCTCATGTTTGAGTGGTCAAAAAGTGGTTCTGGATTTGCCTCCTACGTGTATACAAGTTCATTTTGTTTGCATTTGGTGAACTTTCTGTTGTCTTCATCTGAACAGAGGTGCCCTCACAGGCACCACTAAAACTGGCTGCTGCACCTCCTCTTCCTCGTCAAAATGTTGTATAGCCTAAGAAAGGATTACCTTAGCTGAGAAAAAAGGCTCATAAGCATTTGCACTTTTGCCTCTCCTGTTCTTCCTAATAATGATTCCAAACACTTTGCAACACTTATTATTGGTCAGAGCCTTGTGTTCCTATGTTGGGAACTTGGCAGGCATCTTTCCTCCTATCTTATTGATGGGATATGAGGGGTTCATAGTTGGGAATAGAGGCTGTGCTCCTAATATTGTATCTCAAAGCTCTCTTAGGTAGCTTAACTGAATGTAATGAGTGTTGGCATTTAGCTTATTTCTATTTATGTGGTACTTCTGTTGCATGCTCCCTAAAATCTACAGCAATTAATGCAGCTTTAAGAGTAGGTGTGCAGCTGTTATATTTCCAGTGCTGCTCGTAGGTTTAAGGTAATGGCCAGCCAGAGATATGTAGTTAAACAAGTGTTTGGTGCCTGTGAAGAATAATGGGATGATGCAGCTTCTATCAGACAGAGCCATTTGTCTGACCTAAGTAGTTTAATGCACATCTTTTAGTAATAAATTCAGATGTGATTTAATTTTATAGAAAAGCTGAACATAAGAAAACTTTCTCAAAACAGTGCAGGGCTGGAATAGTTAAATGTTATTAAACTCAAGTGTGCAAATGAGAAAATTAATTCTTCAGTTTCTCTGATATTTATTGATCATAAATACAGATTAAATTACAGTGTAATGACTGTATTTCTCTTTTCAGGACATAAGGGACGCTTTTATGTGATAGAATGGATGAACAGTCACAAGGCATGCAGGGGCCTACTGCTCCACCATTTCAGCCACAGGTAATTTTATGGGGTTTTATGGGGTTTTTTTCTTGTGTTTTAATTTTGTTTGTTTTTTACACAGTTGCTCAAGAGCAGATGTTATGATTTCTTAAAAAGAAAAATCATAGAATCATAGAATCATTTAGGTTGGAAGAGACCCCTGGGATCATCAAGTCCAACCATCAGCCCTACTCTGCAAAGTTCTCCCCTACCCTAGATCCCTCAACACCACATCTAATCTGCTCTTAAACACAGTCAGGGATGGTGACTCCNCTGAAATTGCTTTTTCAAGTGTCTTTAGTTTTGGATTAATTACAGCTCATATGCAGACAAAACAACAGAAAGTTTCAAATAAAGTGTGCTTTATGCAGGAGTACTAAGGACAGGGAGGCAAAGCCCTGGGATCCCCGGGGCATCCTTAGTCGCACTGGAGGATGGCTATGGTTGGTTTAGAGAACAGCTAATAGTACTGGAGTGATGTGGGATGACTGTTACTTAAAGAAATTACCGGGAACATTAATTTTGTTTGGTTTTTAACAGAAATAGTAGATTGTATGCTTTCATGCTTCTGTTTTGGTGGACTTAGCAGTGTTAGTTTAATGGTTGGACTTGATGATCATAAAGGTTCTTTTGAACCTAAATAATTCTATCATTCTATGCTGAATGTAAATATTATTTGAGAAATACCTACCTACTCATTCTGAAGAAAGTTTGTGAAACATAAGTAGCTCTGTGCAGATGGATGCATTTGCATTATATAGATTTATCAGAATAAACTTACCACAGGAAATTTCCTAATGTTAGATATTAAGAGATGTCAGAAAAGTGCTTTATGTCAGCTATCTCTAGACCTTTTGGGATTTGGAGCGGGAAATAGGGAAATAAATAAACAAATAAAAATTAAAAAGCAAGAATAGGTTTCCAGTCAGACATGTGACTCTACTGTTGCTCCTCTGAAGGCTTTGGCAGGTTTGACGAGGCAGAGACACCTCATGTTTGAGTGGTCAAAAAGTGGTTCTGGATTTGCCTCCTACGTGTATACAAGTTCATTTTGTTTGCATTTGGTGAACTTTCTGTTGTCTTCATCTGAACAGAGGTGCCCTCACAGGCACCACTAAAACTGGCTGCTGCACCTCCTCTTCCTCGTCAAAATGTTGTATAGCCTAAGAAAGGATTACCTTAGCTGAGAAAAAAGGCTCATAAGCATTTGCACTTTTGCCTCTCCTGTTCTTCCTAATAATGATTCCAAACACTTTGCAACACTTATTATTGGTCAGAGCCTTGTGTTCCTATGTTGGGAACTTGGCAGGCATCTTTCCTCCTATCTTATTGATGGGATATGAGGGGTTCATAGTTGGGAATAGAGGCTGTGCTCCTAATATTGTATCTCAAAGCTCTCTTAGGTAGCTTAACTGAATGTAATGAGTGTTGGCATTTAGCTTATTTCTATTTATGTGGTACTTCTGTTGCATGCTCCCTAAAATCTACAGCAATTAATGCAGCTTTAAGAGTAGGTGTGCAGCTGTTATATTTCCAGTGCTGCTCGTAGGTTTAAGGTAATGGCCAGCCAGAGATATGTAGTTAAACAAGTGTTTGGTGCCTGTGAAGAATAATGGGATGATGCAGCTTCTATCAGACAGAGCCATTTGTCTGACCTAAGTAGTTTAATGCACATCTTTTAGTAATAAATTCAGATGTGATTTAATTTTATAGAAAAGCTGAACATAAGAAAACTTTCTCAAAACAGTGCAGGGCTGGAATAGTTAAATGTTATTAAACTCAAGTGTGCAAATGAGAAAATTAATTCTTCAGTTTCTCTGATATTTATTGATCATAAATACAGATTAAATTACAGTGTAATGACTGTATTTCTCTTTTCAGGACATAAGGGACGCTTTTATGTGATAGAATGGATGAACAGTCACAAGGCATGCAGGGGCCTACTGCTCCACCATTTCAGCCACAGGTAATTTTATGGGGTTTTATGGGGTTTTTTTCTTGTGTATATTTGATGTTTGTTTTTTACACAGTTGCTCAAGAGCAGATGTTATGATTTCTTAAAAAGAAAAATCATAGAATCATAGAATCATTTAGGTTGGAAGAGACCCCTGGGATCATCAAGTCCAACCATCAGCCCTACTCTGCAAAGTTCTCCCCTACCCTAGATCCCTCAACACCACATCTAATCTGCTCTTAAACACAGTCAGGGATGGTGACTCCACCACCTCCCTGGGCAGCTGATTCCACTGACTGACCACTCTTTCTGTGAAAANGCACCCCCAGGTCCTTTTCTGCCAGGCAGCTCTCTAGCCACACTTCCCCAAGCCTGTAGCGATGCATGGGGTTGTTGTGGCCCAAGTGTAGGACCTGGCACTTGGCCTCATTGAAGGCCATGCCATTAACATTGGCCCATCTGTCCAGTCTGTCCAGGTCCCTCTGTAGAGCTTCCCTGTCTTCAAGCAGATCAACACTCCCACCCAACTTAGTGTCATCTGCGAACTTACTAATAGTGTTTTCTATGTCCTTATCTATATCATCGATGAAAATATTAAAAAGGAAAGGCCCCAATACTGAGCCCTGAGGAACACCACTTGTGACCGGCCGCCAGCTGGATTTAACTCCATTGAGCACCACCCTTTGGGATCATCCTTCCAGCCAATGCTGGATCCAGCAGATCGAAAAAGATAAATTAGAAACCATTATCTCTTGTGGGGACAAAGAAGCTGTTAAACAGATAGAATATGTTCTTGTGATCTTGAAAGTAATTGAATATCAGTCTTCTATTTCATAGAAAATAATTAGTTTTCATTTTTGCCTCCTACTGCTTCATCAACTTTCAAGGGTTGGAGTTGGAGTGGGAGTAGGAAGCAAAGATGAAGGGAGTTGTTTTCCAGAGAAATAGTGAGCTGTTACAATTTCAAAACATATAATGTTTATCTGAATTACCATATTTATTTCAGACTGTTACCTTCAGTGTTCTCTTCTTACATTTCCTGATGCTGACATTACATGAATTAGTTCCATTATGTGTTGAAACCAGGCAAGAGAAATTTCCAGAAGCTGCGGTTCTGTTGAAAAGAAGATCCATAAGGAATTTAATCTGATAAGAGATAATATTGGGATACTTTTTTGATGGTTTTAGGAGATAATTCTTTGAATGGAGTGCAAGAGCCTGGAGGGGAATACCCTGAAAATACTTAGTGTGGCAATGGTTCCAAAGTAAAAGCTGGACAGTTCTTTACGAAGCTGGAATCTAAATTTTGTAATTTCCTTGTTAACAGCATAGGCAATAGGGGAGTTTGTGCTCTTTATTTAAAAAAAAACTAAGGTGAATTCTAGTTTGTGAAACTTTATAAATTTACAATAACCAGCTTTCCCTAGCTCCATTGTTTTTACTATAGCATTATGATAGCAAAAAAAATATTTCTGGATTTAATAGCATTAACACCAATGCAAAACAGTTACAATTTTAAGACAAATGTGTAGCTATGCATACAGATATTTTGAGAAAATACATTTTTAATTTTGAAACAAAAAAAAAATATTTGATGTTCATATTGAATATCATAGAGGGTCCCCATTATTATTGCCATTTTTTTTCTCTCTTGAATAAAGAGAAAATAGAACACATCTGACTTAAGGATTCTGTATTTCTAGGAAACCTTCCTATGCTTTCCGTTTGCTGACTGCAAACAGATTTCATATTTCCTCTTCTGAGTATTTGAATACCCGTTTCTGATTCACAGAATCAACTTTTTGAGGACTGGTTCAATTTTAGGAATATAACTCTAACCTACGCATTCAGTTTAGTATACTAATAAATACTATTAAAATATGCTTCTGGTTTTACTGTTCCAAGTAATATGGCTTATCTAGAGGTATACAGTTTCCTCTGTGGTAAACCAAGAACAGCCTAAAAGCAGTACTGCTGTAATCAACTAAACAAGTCCTACGAAAGAAGAAACTAATGTTTATTCCCAGCTTTGATTAACTGACAAGCATTTTCATAATCTGTGTATCATTATTCTGTTTTAAATTAATTACTGTGTAAACGGCATTAAATGTAATTTTTGTGATTTGATTATTCTTAATGAAAGGTTTTGGGTTTGTGAATCTGAGCAGGATCTACATCAGAATATTGACTGTTTTGCATTTCAAGGGATAAGGAGTGAAGGGGAGTGGGCATGCTCTGATAGTCATATTGCCAGAGTAGTATTAAAATAGTAATTCAGTGACATCCTGTCTTGTTAATCCACATTGTTTTTCCTGTGAGCCAGACATCTACTTTAATTCTTATGGATTTCCCTGCTATTGGAACATGCTTATGGTGAAAACTAGTAGTGAAAAGAGGTTACTGTACTAATTGCTGATGCGTTTAGGAGAAGAAAGAACTAAAATTGAAAATACAGCTGGTTATGAGCAAGAGGTGAGGTAACGATTTATGAAGAATTGTATGTCAGGTTTTGCCAAACATGGGAATATCTTCTTATTGTCTAGGCCATTATATTGTATAAATATATGCTGATATTCATAGCAAATTAAATTACCCTAATCACTGAAAAATTGTTGATAGAGGAGTGTGAGAATATTTAGCCAAAACATAATCATAAAATCATTTAGGTTGGAAGAGACCCCTAGGATCATCAAGTCCAACCATCAGCCCTACTCTGTGAAGTTCTCCCCTACACCATATCCCTCAACACCACATCTAATTGACTTTTAAACACAGTGAGGGATGGCAACTCCACCACTTCCCTGGGCAGCTGATTCCAGTGACCGACCGCTCTTTCTGGGAAGAATTTTTTCCTAATATCCAGCCTAACCTTACCCTGCTGCAGCTTGCAGCCATTCCCTTTCATTCTATCACTAATTACCCGTGAGAAGAGACCAGCACCAACCTCTCTACAATGCCCTTTCAAGTAGTTGTAGAGAGTGATGAGGTCTCCCCACAGCCTCCTCTTCCTCAAACTAAACACTCCCAGCTCCTTCAGTCACTCTTCATTAGATTTATGCCCCAGGCCCTTCACCAGCTTTGTTGCCTTCCTCACTCCAGCACCTTGATATCTCTCTTGTGTTGAGGTGCCCAGAACTGGACACAGTACTCAAGATGTGGCCTCACCAGTGCTGAATACAAGGGGACAATCACCTCCCTACTTCTACTGGTCACACTATTACATACATATTATATACAAGCCAGGATGCCATTGGCCTTCTTGGCCACCTGGGCACACTGCTGGCTCATATTCAGCCGCTTGTGAACCAGCACCCCCAGGTCCTTTTCTGCCAGGCAGCTCTCCAGCCACACTTCCCCAAGCCTGTAGCGATGCATGGGGTTGTTGTGGCCCAAGTGCAGGACCTGGCACTTGGCCTTGTTGAAGCCCATGCAGTTAACATTGGTCTATTGATTCAGTCTATCCAAGTCCCTCTGTAGAGCATCCCTGCTCTCATGCAGATCAACACTCACACCTTAGTGTGATCTGCATGGCTTAATTTCAATTATTCTGGAAACACCATTTCACAAAATCACAGGATGGTTGAGGTTGGAAAGAAACTCTGGAGGTCATTAGTCCTCCTGCTCAATCAGGATCTCCTAGAGCACATTTTCCAGTACCATATCCGGACTGCTTTTGACTATCTCTAAGGAAAGAGACTCCACAACCTCCCTGGGCAACCTGTGCCAGTACCCGGTCACCGTCACAGTGAAAAAGTGTTTCCTGAAGTTCAGACAGTGATTCAGTGTTTCAGTCTGTGACCACTGCTTCTTGTCCCGTGTGTACCACTGAAAAGAGCCTGGCTCTCTCTTCTTAACTCCAGGTTAAGAAGGTTACCTTAATAGCTTCAGGTATTTGTACTTATTGAACATCTCCCCTGAACCTTCTTTTCTCTAGGCTGAACATTCACAGCATTCTCAGCTTTTCCTCATATGAGATATGTTTCAGGGCTGTGATCACCAGTGGTCCTTTGCTGGACCCTCTCCAGTATGTCTATGTATAGGCAGCCCAGACTGGACACAGCATTCCAGGTGTGGCCTCACCAGTGCTGAGGGGAGGAGAAGGATCACCTCCCTTGACTGGCTGGTAACACTGTTCCTAATGCAGTCCAGGACACCATTAGCCTTCTTTGCCACAAGGGCACGCGGCTGGCTCGAGTTCAATTTTGTTTCCACCAGGATGCCCAGGGTCTGGCCTGCAGACCTGTTTTCTATCAGGTCAGCACCCAGCATGTACTGGTGCATGGGGTTATTGCTGCCCAGGTACAGGGCTCTGCTCTTCGCTGGGTTGAATGGCATGTGGTTCCTGTCAGCCTATTTCTTCACCCTGTTGAGGTCTCTCTGGATACATTGTGACCCTCTGGTGCATAGGCCGGTCCTCTCAGTTTTATGTCATGACCAAACTTGCTGAGGGTGTGTTTTGCCCTATCATCCAGCCCATTAACGAAGATGTTAAGCAGGATTGGACCCAGTATTGACTCTAGTGGTACACTNTGTAGCGATGCATGGGGTTGTTGTGGCCCAAGTGCAGGACCTGGCACTTGGCCTTGTTGAAGCCCATGCAGTTAACATTGGTCTATCGATTCAGTCTATCCAAGTCCCTCTGTAGAGCATCCCTGCTCTCATGCAGATCAACACTCCCACCTTAGTGTGATCTGCATGGCTTAATTTCAATTATTCTGGAAACACCATTTCACAAAATCACAGGATGGTTGAGGTTGGAAAGAAACTCTGGAGGTCATTAGTCCTCCTGCTCAATCAGGATCTCCTAGAGCACATTTTCCAGTACCATATCCGGACTGCTTTTGACTATCTCTAAGGAAAGAGACTCCACAACCTCCCTGGGCAACCTGTGCCAGTACCCGGTCACCGTCACAGTGAAAAAGTGTTTCCTGAAGTTCAGACAGTGATTCAGTGTTTCAGTCTGTGACCACTGCTTCTTGTCCCGTGTGTACCACTGAAAAGAGCCTGGCTCTCTCTTCTTAACTCCAGGTTAAGAAGGTTACCTTAATAGCTTCAGGTATTTGTACTTATTGAACATCTCCCCTGAACCTTCTTTTCTCTAGGCTGAACATTCACAGCATTCTCAGCTTTTCCTCATATGAGATATGTTTCAGGGCTGTGATCACCAGTGGTCCTTTGCTGGACCCTCTCCAGTATGTCTATGTATAGGCAGCCCAGACTGGACACAGCATTCCAGGTGTGGCCTCACCAGTGCTGAGGGGAGGAGAAGGATCACCTCCCTTGACTGGCTGGTAACACTGTTCCTAATGCAGTCCAGGACACCATTAGCCTTCTTTGCCACAAGGGCACGCGGCTGGCTCGAGTTCAATTTTGTTTCCACCAGGATGCCCAGGGTCTGGCCTGCAGACCTGTTTTCTATCAGGTCAGCACCCAGCATGTACTGGTGCATGGGGTTATTGCTGCCCAGGTACAGGGCTCTGCTCTTCGCTGGGTTGAATGGCATGTGGTTCCTGTCAGCCTATTTCTTCACCCTGTTGAGGTCTCTCTGGATACATTGTGACCCTCTGGTGCATAGGCCGGTCCTCTCAGTTTTATGTCATGACCAAACTTGCTGAGGGTGTGTTTTGCCCTATCATCCAGCCCATTAACGAAGATGTTAAGCAGGATTGGACCCAGTATTGACTCTAGTGGTACACTACTAGTTACTGGCCTCCAGCTAGACTTTGTGGCATTAGAAGCTTGTTTTCTGTTTGGAATTATCTACAAAGTAAAATGCTATATTTCAATTACATTACAAGGACATTATGAAAGTGCAGATATCTAAGTATTCACAGACCTCTTACATATTGTGAAAAAGATTATGCAATAAGGTAGAAGAATATGGAGAAGTAGTCTGATACAGTAGACTTCAAATTATAGAACTTTCTCAAGAGCAAAATGGGATCTTTTTAGCATCTGAAGAGAGAAAAATATGACTCTAACTAGACCTGATCAACCAAAGTCAGCACATAGAACTTTTTTTTT
>VZTM01042203.1:14778-46078 GCA_013400555.1 Jacana jacana
TAAAAGGCGTTTCAAAAAGAAAAGTTATTAGCCAAATAAAAAAAAAAAAAAAAAAAAAACGCTTCTAGCTGAAAAAAAAGATTCTTTAATGAATTATTTAGGCTAAATGAATATTATTTAAGAACAAATTATTTGTTCAATAAACTAAGAAAAGAAAGCAACAGAAAAAAAATAAAGACTGTTGTAGCAAATATCTGCCATGAGCAGCTTCTTAAAACAGCCAGTCAGGTTATATAGAAGTTGTGGATATTGCCAAACAGAACAGTATTTAGGTTTGACAGGAAAAAGCTGTAGGTGGGATGGGTTTGCTTTGTTTGGGTTCCCCCCCCCCTTCTTTTTACATCTGCCAGGAGGGACTTCTTAACACTCTAAATTGTCTGCAATTAAACATAACATAAAACTGGATTTTGTTAGTGCTATGTGGAAAGAAGCCGAAATTCCCAGAGAGGCTGTAAGTTTTCAGCAGCCTCATTTGAGAGTGGAGAAATAGTCATAACCATTTCCCTGACAGGTTGGGTGAGAGCTGCCAAAGCCCCGAAGGAAAAGCATTTTGTTTATGTCAGCCCCCATTCAGCACATGGAAAATACAGCTGTGGAGCTGGTTCTTCTGGTCCTCCAGTTTCACATCCTCACAGACAAAAATAGCCAATTTAAATTTGTGGAACTACTACCATGGCACAGCTTAATGAAGCAGTTATAACAGATTTCATGACACGTGGAGTGAAAAAGCCTCAAAAAAAAAACAGGAGGAAAAATGCCAGGCCACTAGTACAAGGAGACAGGAGACTTGAGCTAGCAAGCTGTCCAAAAACCTCCTTCCCCTCGCTTCGTAAAAAGGCCATCCACAATTCAGCTTTTGAGTATAACATCAAGAACGTATAAAAATAAACGTATACACATTTGGTTAAGTAGGCTGCTCTTGGGAAAAATGGCTCAAACCGGTCTTTTCTGACGCCAGCAACCTGCACCTTCCGCACAAGGTTTGCTCTGCTTTGACAATTATAGTTTCCACAGAAGTGATTTCCCACCGTGTGTTTGAAGGGGGACCCTATTCTAGCAGCTGTGGCAGAGAGGAAGAGCCGCCTGAGGAGAGGGCACGTGCCACCCCTTCAGCCTCAAGCCCCAGCAAGGATTATGTGCAGCAACCAGCCAGCCAAGGTGAGCAGCTAAGATCACTTAACCTCTCCACAGAGCCCAAGCTGCTGCTTGTGAGCAACATTTTTTTTGGCCTGACAGGGCCTTCTTGCACAAGCCTGCTCTGCCCACTCGCCGAGGTGGCAGCATGACATCCCCTAGACCCCCTTGCATCACATTACTGATCCTCCAGCCCACAGACCACCACTTACAGCTTTCAAAAGAAACAACAACTTAGAAATATCTGTTACCATCCTATTTGCAAAGACAATCGACTACAAGATGAACCAGGAACTTCAGCGTGTGTGGTCATCAGCCCTTGACATGTCGGGTAAAGCGCATCATGTGAAGGGACTTGCTTCCAGCATGTGTCCCTGCCCAGCAGTTGCCATAGGAATTTGCACACATCTGAGACCAATCAGGAAAAAAAAAAAAAAAATCAGACTGAGGTTATAAACACTAATAATCTCTGAACTGATTTAACATCTTTAGTAGCAGGTTTTTCTGTATTGCTTTTACCTTTCGGAGGTCAGGTTTTAGTTCTTAAGAGGTCAGAACTGTTCCACATGTGAAGCTACAGTCGCTCACAATTTCATCGTTTTATTTCAATTCTAGATTTATCCCTGGCTTTTACTAGTAGACAGATGAGGCTGTGAGTGTGATGTGCCACAGCTTCCATCCTACCATCTCAGCACCTATACATCAGAATGTCATCGCCTTTGGTGCTGCTACATACACTTCCTATTTCTAAGCCCCATGGGTGGCAAAAGGATCTTTTTGCTGAAGGTTTCATCCCACATAGAATATGTATCTCCCCACAGGTGTCCAGAGCATGATTCGGTAACTGCTTTCTTTACTTACTAATATTTGGCACTGAGTACAGACAATTTATTTTTTTGTTTTAACCAAGCTGGATAATGTTTATTCAAGCACAGGTTGTTGTGGCACTCTTTAGAACTGAATTTTTATTGCCTAGACCTCTCTGAACCTAAAATATCTTCACCATGGTTATGAGGTCACATACTGAATTTTCTAGGACTGCCACTTTAGCAATGCCACTGTCTTTTTTTATTTTCCACAGACACAGTGATTTTCTACTTACTCTCCAAGACAGATGCTTTATAGACTGAATCATTTTTCTCTATTTCCAAGCCTAGGATATCTGGAAGCATCTCAGGCTTTCAAAAACATCTCTGTTTCCTTTCAGAAGTAAAGCTACAGTGCATTGTGTACTTCGAATATGGTTTCATTTAATTTATGAGGCTACTGTACAAATCAGTTGCTGCAGATTTAATGACTTCTCTCTGTGCTGTTACCTGAAATCTCCAGCTGCGTAATTTTTTTTTTTGGCATTCTGGACATAATTATCTTATCAGTGAGGCATTATTTTCTTCATGCCACTGTACCGTGTCAAGTGAGTTGCTTTTCTGCTGTGTTTCTCTGCTCTTGCATAAAGATAACAAAACCTTGTTTAGGGATTCCCTGCTACCCAAATTACTTTTTGATTGTGAATTGTTGCTTTGCTATTATCGACCAAGTGACAAAGAATAACTTTTTTTTTTTTTTCTGTTTCCCATTGCCTCATTGCTTTATGGCTGCAAAATAATTCTCTTGGGCAACTTGATTTCTTTTACACTGTTACATTTTCCCCCCACTAATTTCATTATAATGATATTCTCTCCAAGCTTTTTGGGAGTTATTTGAAAAATTTTCCACAGAGGCTGCTCTGGTTCCATTCTTCATTTACTCAAGTAGGTTCATTAACTTTGCACAGCTTAACAGCACTTAGTAAAGTTAACATACGCTTTTTTTACCCTTCTCCTTTTAAATCTTGCATGTTTTGTTCTTTTTTTCTCCCAAGTACCACAAATTAATTCCTCATTTAAAGATCATCAATGCAAGTCTGCCAAACTGCACAACAGAGACATCTGAACAGTTTGCCATTTCATGATTACACTTGAATAAGATAAGTCTTTCAACAGCCAGTCTCTTTAACCACTGACTACATATCCTCAAAATTTGACTCCTTTTGACTTCATAATCAGGGAAAGAAGGAATCACGCAAACAGGGCAAAAACTGCACTTCAGTACATCCTCACCCCAACAAGCACTCTTCAGGAATACAATTCAGTACAGTACCACATGTCCCCAGCTCATAGCCCCTCTTCCCACCACAGCTCCGGGATGTATGGAAAACTTAGAGGAAAAGAACAATCAGTCTCTTCTCAAAACCAGCATAGGAAGTTGGGGGCAGAGGGGATACTGATCCACAGACCAACTAAAGACTGAAAAACACTCTGTCCCTTGTAAAGTAATTTACAGATTGTATTTCTAACTGAAATTAGCTGCAAATTTTCTCAAGTTTCACCCCACCTTGTATCAATTGACAGCTGATCCCAGGCAACCTCCAGCACCCAAAGCTTGTCTTTTCTTTTAAGGAACTTTTTGCCTTCAGAATTCACAGAGCTTTGAAGACCCCTGAAAGTGTACAATACTGATGTAGCAATAAAAAAAACAACTGTCTCTTAATATACAGAAGCGTGTGGGACAGCTCATAATAGGCAAGTTGTTTAATTATGAAGTTCACTGAGGGTGGGTGTCTCTTTTTTGTCCCTTGGCCAGTTGGACTAGATGATCATTGTATGTCCCTTTCAACCAAAATATTCTATTCTATTTTCACTATTTAATTCAGAGTTACTCACAGTTGTCCATTAGCAACTGATACTGAGTATGAGCCAGACAGGAAACACCTTGATTTTGCTCTCTGATCTTTTGAACAAACCCAACGTGTGGAAACCTTCAATAGCCAAAACCAACACCATGCATAATTTTTGTGGTCTCTCCAGCTGTCCCTTCACCCTCCACAGTAATGAAACTAGTGAAAGCAGCAAAAAACTACAGCGCAGAAAAAAGATCATGTGGTAGGTGGTATGCATACCACACATGTAACACAATGGTGACTTATAAAAAGAGCGAGGTCTTTACTGCCTAACAAAGCTCTAGGCCTGTATCGATAGCCACATGAGGTGACTACCTATAAAATATGCCATTCCGTGTTTAGGAAGACTGTGCCTGTTTTCTGCCTGCCTTCACAGCATAAACCACTTTGCTTGAGGGGGGAGATCCTTAAGGACTAAGGGCAGGTGACTAGATAAAGGAAACTCATTGGTATACAATCATCTATTCCTCCAATATTTTCTCCTTCAGGCCACATCATTCCTTCCATCACCTTCACTTTGTCTCCAAACAATAATTCTTTATTGCAGGCTTTAATAATCTCCTGTGTGTCTTACCCAGAAAACAAACTCTGCTGGAAGTATCATGAGTATGGCTGCTTTCTTCATAGAAGAACAGAATAACCTTTGTAACCTTACCTTGGCACCAGAAAACAACTGGAAGACACAATTTAGAAACAAAGAGAGAAAAGGCAAGTGGCATGACTGCCTTTCTTCTCTCTTGTACCACTGACACATTGCAAGTGAAGAAACCAGCCAACCCTCGCTAGTCTCCCAAAGGAACTGATTTGCTAAGCTAACAAAGGCAAAATTCAGCCTCTACATTCCCATTTAAGCAGAAATTCAGGAGATTTTACCTGCTTTCTGGTTTGATTTGTCTCACATGACTTTGCCCAGAACTGCTGTGAGGTCTGAAGAGGTCTTCATTTCAACTGAGCAAGGTCTTAGAAACCAAGCTTTGCACTCTCAGGGCAGATTAAATATAACAACAGTCCTGAGCCACTTGCACAATGTACAGTCATGTTACCTTGGTTGAAAATAGTTTTTCAAGATTTCTTTGCAACAAAACTTTGCAACAAAACCTGTAAAGTTATGGGTTTTTTTCATATACTATAAAGAAGAATGTCTCTAAACTGTAGTAATTTACTAGACTTGGCAACTGAAGTAGGAAAGCATCTTGAACCACAAGTAGTTTAGGCATTATAAATATTTTCTGCCTGCCTCTGCCTCATACGTTAGCTTTTCTCTAAAAAGCTCTTCACTCAACACTAAAACACATGCACTGTCAGCAAGTTCAGTACCTCAGAGAAAACAATGCATTAAAATACCATTTAGAATAGCTGATTTTATATTCCATTATAATGCATTTTTAGAATGTGAAAGATGTTTAAAAATTAGGGGGAGTTTGCCTTCTGATAACCTTCAGTAATCAAGCTTGTTGCTTGACTTATTTCTGTGAAGGAGTCCTCACACCACGGTAGGGCACAGCAGTCTTGGTTTCCCTCTTGGCTTTCTAGTTACTCTATGAAGAGCAAATTTAACACCACTTTCTCTGTCTCTCAGAGCAGCACTTATAAAGATCTCAAAATTCAAAAGATGAAGTAGGCATGCATCTATCTCCTTGCTGCCCACACAAAATGACTTTATGTGTCGGCTAACTCCACGTGTTGGATTCCTCCATACTAGGAAGACATGTTTGTCATGCTCCAAAATCCTGTTGCAAGATGTTCTTCCCAACACCCTTCCTGGTTCTGATTCTCAAGAAGGACTGCTACAGGGTCCCGTGTCCACCTGGGATCCCAAGAAGCTTCTGCAGCCATCACCTACACCATTTCCCCACCCTCCTCAGCAGAACCTGCTCCCAGTCTCATCTCTTTACCTACCCATATTTGAAGGGGCCATCTCTAAGAACACATTATGCTTTCTTTGGACTCACTGACTGTTAAAGAGAAAGAGTTTGCACTCATAGCTATAATGAAACGGGCCATGACGGCTGAATATTTTATGCATCTGGTCTAGCAAGCTTTTTAGCCTTTGCAAAGAAGAGAAAACAGGGGAATTTTAAAATATTAAACTAAGGGGAGAACTATTTCTCTCTACAGCTAGAGTAAAATCAACAATATGTCATAGATAACTGCCCTATTTGACTGCTTTAGGCTGTTTCTGAAGTCTGGCAGACTTTATACAGACATAGTAACCTATAAAAACATTGAAAAAATTGGCCAAAGCCTGCTTGCAAGCTTCCTTCACAACAGGGCTGCAATTCTAGAAGCAAGACTCCTGGAGCAAAGTTGAACAGATATTCCAAAATAAAATTAGAAAAATTCCCAACATATAAATACCATTATTCATTAACATTAACATAATCCTCAATAAGCTCAGGAAAGTATCTTGATAATGTTTGCAAACTAGAGCTCAGTATTACCTGGAGATTCAAACATAGGGTTCAAATTCAGGAAAGCATTTTGGTGCACCTGACATGGTCACAAGAATCTCAGCAAGTTCATCATCACTGCTTTCATCAGATGGAACATTAATGCAACTACAATCACTGTTAGTTAGAATTGAAATGGAAAAGGACATAACTTTAGAAGGAAGCTAAGCCAAGGCACTTTAGTGCAAGGAGACCGAGCAGTGTCATGACAACAAATTCCCAAAGGCTTACCTTCTCCTGGTTGACAACTGACTTCAGAGAAGCAGTATGTTCAGAAAAGGTTTTGTGCATTTCCTTGCCCTTCTAGAGAAAGGGAGAAGGCAGCCACCTAAGAAAAGTCTGTTTTTCATTTACATTTTCCCTATTTGTGGCCTACACATGCCCAGGGCATACCTCATGTTGCACTTGGCAAGGCACAGTGCAGCCTCTGTGCACAACATGAGGACGATACTAAAAGCATCTGCAAGAGGCCAAGATGAAGGCACCCAACCAGTGGAAGAATTCAGGAAAATCTGAAAACAACAATGTTTAGCAATAACTCCACGTTCATGCCTCTCTTTTAGGCACTTTTGTAATTTTTATTCGGACAACAGGAAAGCCTTGCAAATAGTCTGGCTGGAAGAAACCTTCAGGAAAATTCTTCAGCTTCTCATCTGCCAAAAAAAGCCCCTCCATATCTCTGTGACCCCTGGGAAAGATGGGGCTGAACCCCTCACTCGTGACTTGAAGCAGGGGCTGTTCCTTGGTCCCATTCATGGCATTTACTCTCAGGCTTACCTCTAACGTCTACCTAAGACAAAAATCTGTGTTCAGTGTTTCCACACTGAGGCTGTGCCCCTGGTAAGAGTCACAGCAGAGAAGCACATCTTTGCAGGCCCCTGCAGACGCTGCACTCCATTCCCCACTGGGGGCTCCGGGCAAGGTTCAAGACCTCCTGTGAGCTACTCACATGCAAGGCAAAATGTTTTATTGGCCTATTTCAGTTTCTAGTCAGTGGTTTTCCCAGAGAAGTTGTGGATACCCCATCCCTGGAAGTGGTCAAGACCAGGATGGACGGGGCTTTGAGCAACCTGGTCTAGTGGGAGGTGTCTAGACGATCTTTAAGATCCCTTCCAAATCTAATAATTAAAAAAAATCATCTGAAGGAAAAGGAAGGCTGCTTAAAGCCAGCATTGGCTGTGACGTGTGAGGCACACTTTATGTGCATACGGGAACATATGTGGCAGCTGCAGGATGTTAAAAGTGATTTTCTCATGCTTTTACACTATGTCCACTTAAGTCTGAGTGCTGGGCTTAGATTCACTTTAAGCACTGGTACATGTCACTTGCATGACAATTATTTTTTTTTTTAATAAGTTATGAGTGAAGTAGTACATACTTTTCAGTGAGTAATAAAAAGAACACATTTTTTCATTTATGCAGGTGCAACTTGTTTCTGTTTAGCAGGACACTACCTGAAGTAAAAGCATGAAATACCACTTCAGGAATGTCTTCAACGTTTTTCAGTCATGACTTAAAATTAGCACTGAAAGGTAAACTCAGCTTTACCACTATGCTAAAAATAAAATAAAAGGACAAAAGCTTTTTAAAGCCATAATGTCCTCAAAACCAAGGGAAAATTTATTTGTTTTTAAGCAAGCATCCTTTAAACATTTAATCCGATGCCATTTTCAATAATATAATCATATGCAGAAGCTTGCAGGCCTGGCAGTTATTTGGACAGCTGTCAATCAAAATGTCTCACAGCTACCCTACCGTGTCAGCCATCAGCTAACCCACACTTTCCCAGGGATGTCTTAGCATGGCATCTTTGTTCTGTTTTCAGATAAACAGATCCAATTTCTCAACAAACAGACTGCTACAGTCCTTTTGATAACAATGTAATAATTCAAAACAAATGATTCTAGGCTTTGATGATAGCACATTTATGGGTCATGAAGAAATCCTCCCACCAACATCTGTTTGATTTTATCTACTTGAACTTTATCCTCCAGTCGAAGATTTATAAGCTGAAATCATCCCAGCCTATTAAAGTCAGACTAATGTTAAAGCACTAACACAGAGAATGAAAGTGCATTTTGCAGTCATCGACCTTTTGAAATGCTGCCGTGAGGAAAAGATATCAAAAGTTTTTGAGATATATCTTTAAATATGCTGGAAGTCTGGATTCTGCAGAGCCCTGGATGACTGAGAGATTAAGGAATCTAACTGTTGCCATACAGTGGGGGCAAGTTATTTACAGAACCATTATTTAGAAAGACAACATGAAAAATACAGATGTTGTTTACATTGAAAGACTGTTTTCTTAGCAAAAACCACTATGGGTGATGGAAATTCACTCCAGATTTGTCTCCCCCTCCTCTCTCTTAATTTCCACATACACTGTAAATAAAAAGTGTGACAGCAGACATTAGAGTCACTTGTTACTTATTAACTAGATTGCAAAATTTAGTCAGAATTCTTTTTAAAAAGCGCAACACTTTATTAAGAGGACGACAAAACACACCAAGAAAAAAAGCATCACATACTGGCTACCTGAAAATGCTTTTCTACGAAAGCCAGTAAAAAGAGAAAACATTAGGTGTTGTCCCAGTTGCTAAACTTCTCAAAGAAAAAAAAAATTACTCTTTCTGCAAGTGATGACATTTCTGCAAACTGCTGCAATTTAGTAGTTGTTTTCTGGAATACTCCTTCAGAAAAAGAGCTCAGTGTACACCAGATGAGATATTTTTAACCTAAAAATACAGTGCCAATGAAAATATGTAGTATATCACAGAATACAAATGCACACTAAAATTTTGCACTAATGAGAGTGTGCATCTTTGCTACTTGCAAGAGGAAAATAAAAAGTACTGCTATATCTCAGGCTACACCACTTGGAAGAGATTAGTAGAGTTAGTATTTGGAGGTGTATTCCTCAAGAAGATTAACCTTGTGTCTTTAAATATATTTAGATATATTTACACACCCTTAACATGTCTATCAGACCCTCTTTGTATGAAACAACTCAAACTTACTTTACACATGCTAAAACCATTTTACTACAGTAGGAAGAGATGACCCTGTAGATTAGAGGAGCCCTTGTCACTGCTAACGTATACAGTACAACTGGAAATCATGCTAGCTCAGTCCTAAATAAACTGCTTGGCAGGACCACTTCTCCACCGGTCTGAAGCCGAGACACACACACCCCGAAACTGCATTTCCTGAGGCAGGGGGGAAGGGAATCTGCTTAAATAATAAGTGCTAAGAAGCTCCAACACTAGGTTTACTAATTCATTGTGAAAAGAGTAAGAAAAGGTGGATCAGCATCAAAATGGAGGTGACCGGCTTTGCTGGGAGAAGCCTACCATGGCTAGGAGAGGCTGCCGTACCTCCGGCAACCAGCATGTCCCAGATTACCTTAGCCACATACTTGGGGTGGGTCTCAAACTGAGCTTGCTTCAACAGGGTTTCATTTGTCAGGCATCTTCCATGCTGACCCCTTCCTCTTCCCCTGGCACCAAGATGGGCAGAGAAGCTGCACGCTGCATCCTTCCCACCCAAGGGAGTGGCTCCCTGATGCCGCTGGAGTGGAGAGGTGACAGTCTGCCTGCTCCAGGGATTTCTCCAGGCAGTTATTTTTGTGAACCGGGAGACATGCCTTTTTTGAACAGGCAACAAGTAAAAGTTTTGCTTTGGTGGGTTTTTTTGGGTTGTTTTGTTCTTTTTTTGAGGGGGAGGTGGATGTAGAGGGAAGGGAGGGGGGCTGCTCTTTTTCTAACAGGAGGAAGAGGTCAGATAGGCATGCTTAAAGCGCGGTGGCAACATAAAGGAGCATAACAAGAAGGAGGAGACTGAAAATCTTGCATACCTTCCCTTTCAGTGTTATATGACATTTACCAGATGAGTATATGTAACGTACTCTGTAGTTAAGTTCATCTGATCATAATAACTTTAAGAAAACTTCAAAAACTATGTCAAAACTCAGAAGCCAGAATAATTTGTATTTTTTCTAAGTAGATGAACATAAATTACACTTTTGTTTAGCATGAATCAAGCCAAATTATTTGGTAGGGTTGTGGACCTTTATTTCAGATATAATCTACCCTTTGCTTTACTGACTAGAGACCCTCCCCGTTTCCAATGTGCAATGTGTGCCCATCTCTCTGACATCCCCTACCAGTGCCTGCTTCTGCAGTGCCAGCCAGACCCACAGCCTGACAGAGAAAGAAATTAAAAGTTTAAAGCCCTGCAAGGCATAATGACAGTTGAAAATAACAATCTCCATTTGAACTTGAGCATTTCTTAGCTCCTGTCTCACACAGGAACCAAACTCTTCAAAAAGACAATTGCCACAACTTTGCCATACACTGCGTGTACACTAATGGTTGCTGCCCCCTACGGAGAAACCCACCCCCACCCTGTATTCAGGGTAGAACAAAATGAAATTTATCAGGAAGAATAAATTTAGACACCAATGTCTCTCAGCAGTACACCCAAAAATAACAAACTATAAAAGCTGTACAGTAATTTCTCCAAATACAGAATGAAAATTAAAAAAAAAAAAAAAGTCAAAAAAAAAAAACCAACAAACAAAAAAAGTATCTGTCAGCACATGAGCAGGATTGAAATTTCTCCTTTTGAAATCTCTAAATTAAATCATTCATGTGCGTTTCCCTCTTCTTGTCTTATTTATTTTCCTCCCCACAAAAGCTTTTTAATCCAGGATTTATTGTTTGTTAAATACCAAAATTTTAAAAAATCCTCAAGAAGTGTTGTGAAAAGTCAGCTACAGCCTGTGACCCCCACACAAAGCAGGATTTGCTGCCTTTAGCCAGCTAGTCCAAATGAAACTCTCATGGAAAATGTAGATCTACATAACTCCACTTTCTCCCTACATGCAACAGATTTTCTGAATAAATACCACATGTTAACTAAAAAGCAACAGAATCAGAACTGGATTCCTCTTAGGATAGGTTTGTAGCAACTTAACTGTCTTAAACTATATTTTTCAAAAAAGGAGAGTCCAAGAAACTAGGGCACAGGGATTGCCCTCAAAAGCAGCAGGCACACATGCAGGACAGGAGCAGAAGCACAACCAGCTGTACCCCAGCAGGTCCACGCACACCTCTTTGAGGATGACGTCTCCCTTTGACCAACTTGGTGTGCAAATGCCTCTTTGTCTCTCCCTTTCCTGGGTCTGTAAAATGGAGACAGTGCTTGCTTTCCCCTTTCAGTAGATCACCCTGAGTTCTTCAGATTAATTGTTCTTTACTAAAGGGGAGATGCTGCTAGTAGGCAGTGTTGAAGATGCACAAGTGCTTTATTCATTTTTATATTTTATATTTTAAATAGAGTGTGCCTAGAGAAGCACAGTTTGCCAGTGAGCATAAAAACACCATTAAGATGTTCAGATTGTCATATCCAAAATCTGAAACTGAATCTATCATCAGCTGTGCTAGCAATATGTTTTCTGCCAAGTTGCCACGGGTAACAGAAATGCATGATGACAGCAATAAATAACTTTAATGACTGCTGATAATATCATGAAAAGAGCTCTGTGATATGTTGACATCATTTAGAGGTTTACTAGCCATTATTAAGTGTTGTATCATGCCTCAGCTTGTCAGCTAATCATAGCAAGTCACTTGTGCATAAACACATTTTTATCCATCTACATGTATATGTAAAACTAAGTATTATAAATTATATACCACATAGTTTATTCAACTTATTTCCACTTAAGCTAACTTAAAATAGAAGTATACCAATTACACACCCATGAATGTACCTTTGGATTTTGTCCTCACAAGCTCTGTCTAATCAAGTGATGGTGTGATCTAGCACCACGCAGCAGGGTCTGTTCATCATGTGTATTTGCCATGTTTTAATCCCTTTTTATTTGGCGTTACTGGAAGTTTGTGGTATCACCTTCCTTACAAATAAGCATTGCTGCAAACACCAGGAATAGGATGATGAGATATTTTCACAAATACCTGCAGTTAGGAGAGTTTCCTAATGAAACCTTCTTCCAATTAAATAATTCCGAGATTGGCTGACCAGACTGTTACCTTTTAAATTAGAAAACGCTGAATGCTTTACATTATATCTTGACATGTGTTCCTCCTCACCCCCAAACCCATAGGACTGCTACCACAAAAAAAAGCAAGAACCTATAAGTTAACACTGGTAATGCAAGATAGCCCTACAATACAGACATCAAAACAAGTTTGGACATTACATATTCTTCTCATACAGGTTTTCATTTCCTTACAGAATAAAATACTTCTGCTTTTTTTGCTTTAGTTATATTAAAACATCCCTTAAAGAGGGGAAAGATCAATCTTTGAAGACATGATACTCTCATATTTGTGACCCACATTAATATAAACATATTCTTACTTGGTAAAAATCAGAGTTTAAAACCCTGTTTAAAATCATGGACAGCTATCAGAAATACAAATATGACGATATCCCTTTAAGAAGTGACATTTAGCAATATGTATCGACATGGAAGGACTTTGGGAAGGTGACATAAATGCTTGCAGATGCACAGCAGATCAGGCACTTACATCTGCCTCCTTAACTCGTCACCCTATTCCATCCACCATATGATATGGACATCAATGTGATTGCACTAAGCAGGGTTATACATCATAAAATATGCTTGCCTGTCAAAAGGCTAGAGATACTTTCCTTTCTTCTCCGTAAGCAATGGTTCCATGTGGGTTAAACATCCCACAGCATTTAGATACAAGCAAGTGGTTTATTTTCTAGCAACTTTCAGTTCTGAAGCATCATTATGATCAAGATTTACATCTTACAGACATACTTCAAGCTATGATTGGTGTTTAGTTTAAGAGACAAGATTTGTCACCTGCACCAACTCAGGACTAAAATTTAATGCAATTAATAACCATTCATGACCCTACCCTGAATGCATAGGTACAGCATGCTACATTTGCTTCCACTGTCTTTTCTAACCCTTTGTTAGAAACACAGCATCAGAATTTTAACAAAGCTGTAGAAATAGACATTTTTTTGCATTGTACTGTGTGCAGGTTGCGGCACTCATATATCAAAAAGGCCAGATGTAGGTCCTAACAAATCCCAAAATTGACATGGCAATCAGTGGTCACAAAAAAAAAAAAAAAAAAAAAAAAAAAAAAAAAGGGATTAAAAAAATCATTATGGGTAACTATGTTGTCTCAATAACAAGTATCTATAAAAAGAACCTGAGCTTCCACTCCATTTCTGATAAAGCTTCTAGTACATGACGAAAGGATTTACAGCTATCAAGATTATGAGGTGGCGCAAGTCAGATCCATTTCTGCACCTCTTCTCAAGGGTCATTTAATGTGGAGGAAGGAAACCTTGTGGGGTCTCGTTTGGCACTCCTCAGGCAGAGGAGCTCCAAGTGAATTAAATTAAAACCCAGTTCATTATTAGGCAGCATCCCTGCAAGAGAATCTGAATAAAGGTAGTCTTGCAAAGCCTATGTTGTAACAGTGAGACTCTCTTTTCTCTCAGATTAAAGTGTTTGTGGAGTCATAAGATGCCTCCACTTCTCAAACCAGAGACCATAACCTCCCTGAGTGCCATCTTTGCCCTCCTTGCTTCAAAGGGCTCTAAATTCATGTGAGCAGCAGCACGCAGAAATTGGTTAGTGTTGGCAAACAGCATGACAACTGCAACACAAACCCAAGACGGGAAAATAAACAACCCTTTAGTCATCTTAATCATTGGAGCCATGTGGGCATTTGACATGCTGTGGGTTCCTCAGGCCCCGGAGAACATAAATTAGTGCAATAAGTGATACAATTAATGAATTTCAACAGTCAGATATAAGCACAAGTAACATATCCAGGAATAAATCAAGCAGTTGTTAACAAAGAAACCCTGTTGCTTTGGGCTACTCTGAATTCCCAGGCTCTCCTTGAATCCACTCACAAGAAGAAATCACTTTCCAGACAGAAACTGTAAACATACAGGGATGAAATTTCTAGTCAGCTTCCTCTTTATTCAATGCACCTGTTTCCCAGGTCTACCTTCCACTTCTCCTCAGAGATCTTCATTTCCAGGACCAGAGGAAATTATTTTGTCCCTGTCCAGTTTCAAACAGCGCCTCCCAGCTCTAGATTCTGCTCAAGCAAGGTGCCTATCTAAACACTATGCCCTGAGCATCTGCAATTTCAGGCAGATTGAATGAGGCCTCTTCCAAAATGTATTGCAATAATTTGGGATAAGGGAACAATGTGGTCTGTGCCCTACAACCTGTGCCAGGTGATTCCACTAGGAGTGCAAAAAGTTCCAAATTTACTAACACAAAGTAAAAAAAAAAAAAAAAANAATGTGTAAATAGTATCATTTTACAGCTTCCTTGTCTAAACCAACATATTTTAAGACCACTTCTCTCAAATGTGTATATCTGCTCTGAAGATAAAAATTTGCTCTGCTTAGCAGTAGAGTGCTCATCCCATTTTACAAAAGGTAAAAAAACTTACCAAAGCAACAAAATCTGATTATTGTTTGTTTTTTTTTTTAAATCATTATGAGCACCAACAGACAGATGTAGGGCAGAAACCCATTTTGAGAAATGAACAAAATCAAGACACCAATTTGGAAGTGGATTACTTCCCTGCCAATTTTATGTCAAAGCCATAACATTTTGGGTAAAGCCCAAAGCAACTTATCAATGTTTGGACTTCAACCATCTGGTTTCCTTTGTTTGAAAAGTTGGAGCTTTGGTAAAAAACGGGTTGTGAACAATCAGCATGGACTTCACACCATTTTAAGACAAGCAGGCATAGTTAAAAGAGCCGTAGTCCATTTGTGCTCAGCTTTCAAGGGATTTCCCTAAAATTCCATCATTTTCCTTTCCTATCAGGTGTGTTAACAAGCCAGAAAACAGGGTAAAGTGTGGAAAGGTGATAGACGAAAGAACTCTTAAATGTTGTAGTGAAAAAAAACATATGTATATAATATGTATATAATACTCAGATCAGCCCATTGCAGAAAACTCCTGCTCCCTAGCCTTCCTGGAAACTCAATTAACAAGGAGATCAGGGAGTGATAGACCCATAAAATGTGAAAGCACTAACATCTATCACAACGTGATCCAAATAAAGTGCTCAGAAATTTTGCCTGTGGTTAAACCAAAATCCCTGAGAGATCCCAATCTGCTCTTTGGATTTAAGGGCAGAGAATTGCACCTCTTTACCATTTCTTTCAAAATGCCATTGCACTGCTGACTGCCCTGCCTGCAGCTGGGCTTGGGAATTGGGGGGTTGGTTTCACCTGAGCCCTTCTGCTTCACACTCAGAGCTGCATGGGCAAGGCTTGCCCAGCACAGGCAGTTTTCTTCCCCGTAACACCAACTTCAGAAGCCTTTGTGCAGAAAATACAAGGAGCTTTCAGGAGCATCCCTCGCTTTCGGGAGCATAGGCAGTGTATGAAGAGGTGAAAATAACCCACACCGCTTCCCACCACACGGGAGGAAAGCTGCTTGCTGCTAGACCCAAAAAAAGCAGTTAGAAGGTTTTCTCAGGGTGATGGCCAGTGGGGTTACCTGAGGATGGTGTGTACAAGAGCTTTCTACCACACTGGTACAGATTCCAGACCTAAAAATAGGTCCGGGCCATTGCCAGCTCAGTTCAGTAACCTGAACCCCAAGGGGCAGGCTCCTATGGCTGGCACCGTTCCTGGTGCTCGCTGGCATGTGTGCAACAGCTACTTATACTGGCCCTGTTGCTGGGAACTCCCAGCCCAGCACCCTCCTGACAGCTGGTGACGCTCTTACAACACCTTCCCTGCAGCCACCATGCAGACATTGAGATAGAAAAGAAGTTGCCTTGCCCAGCAGCTTGTCCCCTCAGGGACATGTCTCTCTCAGCTGGTACATGGCAGAGTAGTCTTCAGGCTGATGAAATACTCAAGCTAGGACTAAAAATTAGGAAATTAACCTGGAGAAAATACACCATCGATAACTAGGGGAAAAAAGTGTACAGAGAATAAGAACAGGGAGAAAATTAAAGTGTAAGAGCATACTGAAAGGCAATCAAGCAGCTCCAGACACTAATGTGCCATAATCAGAAGCTTGCAGCAAGGACTGAAAACAACTCTGATCTTTAGTAAGTAGACAGGCTCCAGGACAGCCCATCTTTTGAAATGCTCCATAATAAGAGTATTCAAGAGTTTGATGAATACAAGCTGATCTCTTCCACATTCATTGTATGCAATCACTGTATCCTTTGCTTTCCTGAATCATAAATCCCCTTACTTAGCACATGGATTCCACAGATACTCCTTGCCATGAGCTGGTGTCCCCAGCTATGAAAGACCCTTCTGCAAAATCAAAGCAACACAAGAAAACCACGACTCTCCAAAATAGCACCAAGACACTCTGGGATGAGTTTATTTTTAAAGTATCACTAAAACACCACATAAAATTGAGGTAAAGATACATCATTTCTCCTCTCTTCTACAGTCCCTTTCCATGCCACTCACTTGGGCTTGTTACCTCAATTCTAGAGGATAACAGCTATGACTGTCAGAAATTGTATTTGGTTTGACAAGAAACAGAGGGAACAAAAAAACTGTCTGCCAATAACAACATTCAAATACTTTAGCACCATAGACATGTTTATCTATATTGAGTAACGAATTTGCAATTATAAAAATGCATTAGTGTTTCACCAAATGAACAAGTCTACATTTGTCTACTTGCTATAGCAATCAGTAAAGCGGAAAGAGAGGTAAGAAAGGTAAGAATAGCAATATGGGGAATTGAATTTATCTACGTATTTTATCTTTCAAAAAGGAAAAGAAAGCTTTATACCACAGATCTCAATATCTTAGATGAATTACTCCCAGTACTGCCTTAGGAAGTATACCAGAGAAGCATATTATTCTGAATAGATGAATTGCTTCTCTGCACATTTTCCTTAAGATCCTGGAGCTCCTGGATTATGTTTTGTAAATCAGTTAGCTTCCTAGCCAGAGATTAAGGTAAATTCTGCTAAGGACTAAAAGTTGACTTAGAGCATTAAGAAGGATTAATGTTTAGCTGTGGTGAAGCTGAAGTACTAGGTTAGCATGTTTACGCAGTGCTGTAGATCACAATTAATCCAAAATTAGTATAAAAGATCAACAGCAACTGCTCTTGCATGCCAGCTTGGCTTAGTCCTAAAATCAAGACTTACTTTGAGGGCAATCTGTGTGCAAAGTTCCTGTGTGTCTGCCCTAATAGGTTTAAAGCTTTTAGAGGAATCCATACATTTTAAATGTTTAGCTTCTTTGCCCTCTGCTTTGAGAAAATAAATGTAGAAGTCAGTACTCGAGACGCTTCTGCTTTCTATCTGTGTCACAGATCTGTCAGAATAGATTGGTGCTAGCAATGAACAAAAGCAAATACAATTTCCTGTCTTACAAAGAAAAGGTGCTTGAAATATGTACTTTCATTCATCATCAAGGATTAATAAAAATTATAGGGATTTTCTGACAGAAAATATTCATGCTGTATAACAAAAAAGATAGTGAATGCACACATAGATGTCCAGATATATTTTTATATATATAGGCACAGGCATACATAGTATTCAAAAATATTATTATATCCGTCTTCTTCTAAAGCATCAAAAGTATATCTATAGTAATATATTTAAAGATACTGCAAGACTATTTTAAATGACATGTAACAACATAGTTTAAGAGAGTCAGATGGTGGGAGGTTTCCTCTGTACTTCACACTCAGGTTAAACTCAGGTTAAAATTATTTCTAGCGCTCTCCAAAACGAGCAACACCTCTGTGGTCTTCAAAAGAGGAGCTGTGCTGCAGGATGCCGATTGTAATCCAACTCTGACTCCTGGTGCATCCCACCTCAAGCTCGGCACAGACCTGACCCACTCCAGCCCTCTGCCCTTACAGATCTGCCCTGCTTAGCCTCAGGAAAGGAGGGCTGGGAAGGCCAAGAAGGGAGCCAGAAAGGGAACTCCGTGTGACTCCAGTACAGGGGACTGGCATACCTACACACCTTTGGGGCTGTTCGGAAGAGAACAGCATATGCCATTCACAGTCTTAAAGGCAATACACATGAGGAGGAAGACTGTGGTTGGAGGCAACCATCATTGGACACATGTCCAGCTGCAGGGCATTAATTGCCCTTAAAGCAGAAAGCAGGAACCAAATTAAGAGATTTACCTGATGTGCAACAGGTGAAAATAAGTAGCTGAAAGTTAAATCCAGCCCACTGTGTAGAACAGAAGCCCTGCTGTATGAGCTGGATTATAAAAGCTTTAAGTTTTTGTTGGGGGTGTCTACTTTGGGTGTTTGGGGTGTTTCTGTGGTTTACTTATTTATTCATTTTGGACAGAGCTTTTTCACCTTTGTCCAGAAATACATGTTTTCCTTTACAATGTACAATCAGAACTAATTCCCGTGCTCGTTGCTGAACGTGGTTCCTACTTAATGATCTTTTCAGCTTTATTTCTACACTAATGCAAAAACAGAAATGGCCATTCTGAACATCTATTTTACTACATAAAGATACACTGAAACCAAAGGAAAAAAGAACAGGGCAGTGTTTTGTCAGGAAAGATATCCCATAGTCATCCCAGTAACACAGAAGCTGCTGATGTCAAACCACATGAGCTGAGAAATTTAAATCGCGCTGCTCTGTGCAATTCACAGCTGTGACAAACATTCTTGGTGGGGTGTGCCTAGCAGTAAGGGCTATTTGCAGAGCTGTTCACTAAGCAATTTTTTCAGTTATCAGGTCCTAGACTTACAACACAATTCATTGCTTCCAGCGGCAACAGCATACTGAGAGATGGTAACATCTGTCCCAATGCCTAGCTAACCACATTCAAGCTGTGATGGTGATGACATTTGTGAAACTTGATTAAACTTTTCTTTAATCCCATTCTTTATTTTAGAAACACACACGCGAACAATTTCAGATCCAAGTCTTAAAGGAAATTCTAAGCTGATGTGATGTGGCCTCCTGCAAGAAACTTGAAAATTCCCTTCCTGAAGCCTGTCTCCAAGAGACACACAAGGCTTCCTGTTTATGCTACCATACATGCCCACAAGCTATGTTTAAAAAAATAAAGGAAAAAAAAAAAAAAAAAAAAAGAGTGGGATGCAAGCATAACCCAGGCACGTTCACTAAAAATTCAGACCAGCTCACTATGGGTCTGTGCTGGGTTCTTCTCTTTGATTCTCACAGAGCTTTCTTTACTAAAAAACAATACCCAATCCTTTACTCCAAGGAAGATTTGACACACTGCGCTAATTCAGGCCTTCTCCAACTTTTCTCTTGTGCACTCGTGGAGAGGCCCTGCTGGCTGATTTTCATGCAATGACCCCGTTCTTCTTCTGCTCTACCCTTAGTCTTAAACAGTCAGGAGAAACTGCCAAAAATATACTTGCACACCAAAACCACAGGTTAACAAGTACAAGTACAACTTCAGGATTCATTTATGTACAAGGATAGTTCAGGTCAGATACATCATCTGGTTTTTCAAAGAGGTGAGCGAATCAAGGAGCAGTCAGGACACTTGCCTAAGGTCATGCAGAGCTAAGAGCTGAACAGGGTTTGGAGAACCCAGCACCCTCCTGGATCACAAGCCTTTACACTGTGAATGACACTATACACTTACGGTATCCTCAGTTCAAGTAGCTACAACTTTTCTGAGCAAAGGTAGGTTACTTTGACAGGTTTATGGTAATGCTTGTGAATGTCTGGTTTTCTAGCAGCTCGGTGCTCCCACATGCATTATGCTCACAGATCAGGGCTGTGTGAGCAGGCTTCAGGGGTACATGTACGATTCAGAGACATAGTTTGCTATGGAAGCCTTCCAGAAAGCCAATCACTGCTTTGCGCTATTAAACTAAACATATATTTTAAACTCCTCAGAACCAACAGAAGCAAACAGTATATCAAATGCCTTTTGCCCATGCAGCAAGGGTACTGCCAAACCCCAAGCATTCAGGATAAATCATGAGTGGGAGTCTCAGATCATGAAAGAGACCTTTAAAGAATTCATGTGGTAGGAGCAAAACTTGGTCTCTTTCACGGTAACTTTCGAAAGCTCCGTTTTGAAAATATTAATTAACTCACATGTTAACCTTTTCTTCTGAAACACTGAGTTCCACCATGTTCCTTTTTACATAAGAACTGAGATTCCAGCCTTGCCACTCACCTCCAAGAGCTGGGCTTTTACTGAAAAAAATACACGAAACGGTTCAAATTTTGATAAAATGGTGAACTAGCAGCAGAGAAGTTATACAAGCAATCATCCACAGTACACCTTTCTGAAGCCTGCAATAAAAACTCCTCTCCAGCTAGTCAAAACATGTTAAAAAACTCCAGTTCTCCCAACAAGCAAGCATGCAGACACTATCCTTAATTTCCTAAGTATTTACCTCCACCAGTAAGTGCTCTGCAAGGCAGCAGAGCTAACCTGTTTCCCATTAGGCAACTGTGTGTCCCAGCTTCTCCCACACATGCTCACAGCCATAACTTATCACTAACATTTCTGCACATGCCATTTCACTGGCAGCAGCAAGGAAAAACAAATTAAAAAAATCAAGCCACAAAACCTTAAAACTGGTTACAGTACCTGCAAGCTCAAAGACAGCACTCGCTGTAGAGGCTTCCCCAAGGCAGACAGTCCTGCAGCCCAGCACCCTGCTCTCCATGGCCCAGCTGTGGACCTGGCCCCAATATCCAGATTTAAAGAGACAGAGGAACAAAACTAAACCCCATTGGCTTTTACCCACTTTGTTATACAACAAACCACATCTTTTTTTTTTCTTTTTAATGGGCTATCTTTAAATAAAATCCACCAATAAAGTATCACATTTGTAAACCTTGGTCTCTCGTTAGCCAACTGCAAGGCAACAAAAAAGTAGCGAATCACAAGTATATATCACAAGTCCTAATGACTTGAACATGTGTTTGGAGCAAATGTAAATATTCCACTCTCTGAATGAGCAAAGCTCTTAAGTGTAGGCTTAATTTTATCTCTCCTCAATAAATCATTTTTAAGCATGTACCTAAATATAAGCCCTCGTTTTACTCCCATTAGTACTAATAGGACTTAAACATGTGCTTAAAATTAAACACGTACTTATGTGCTTTGCCGAACCTGGTCATGGGACACCATGATTATGAGTGGTAAAATCTCTAAGACAGAATGCTTACTGGACCCTGTACATGTTGTATATGGGTCACAGGTCACAGTAAAATGAGAGGACCTGAGCCATTTAGGGTGGACAGACCCATGGCTGAGGAGATCATACCTTCTACTTCCACAACAACAAAGACCCATACAGTGAAGCTACACAACACCACAGCAGATTAGCAAAAACTGAGTGAATAGGTGTCTCTGCAGCCGTCTCTAGCTGAGGCTGATGAGCGTGCTGAGAAAGCAGTGCAGCGAAGCTCACTGCTGGTGCTCAACTTCAGCTGCCACATCACCTGCTGCTGTTAAAACACATCTTTGGCAAGAGGTAGGAGCAGCAGCACCACCACAGGGACCAAACCAGAGCACAGACAGCCTTGGAGAAGCAGAGCAGCTCGATGGCCTTGACCATCCTGTTGGAATGATTGGTGGGAAAAAACTTCAGTGTACCCCTGGCACATAGACATGGCAGGAGCTGGGAGCTTGTACCTCATACCTGAGACAAGATAGCACTGATTCAAGAGGCAAGGTGCTGTTGATAATCGTGGGAAGCAGTGATTCCTGGCCACCACTGAGTTTTGGTGGATGGGCTTCAGCATCCAACTTGAGGAAGGAGAAATGTAGAGTGGCAGCACCCTCATTTGCACAATGAATTATTACATCAGAGGTTTTGCAGTTAATAAAAAAAAAAAAGTAAGTTAAATGAAACCAGAGGCAAAAACAAGGCAGAGGCAGTACATCTGTTCCAAGGCAGATTCGTTTCTCCCAGGGAGAAGGCCAAATTAAAAGGTTAATAACAGAATTACTGTGGGTCTCCAGTGAGTGGGTTTTAGAAATGAGGGGAGGCTTTGAGCCTTTGGCTCAACTGCTCATCTAGAGCTAGAAGCACATAATACAACTCTTTGCCTTGCTCTAAACCATAGACAACTCAGTCTGAGATCAGAAGAAAACATGCACTGGATGCTTTCTGGATTTACAAATATGGAAAGGGTGAGTGTCAGAAGGATGGAACCAGGCTCTTCTCAGTGATGTTCAATGATAGGACAAGGGGCAATGGGTGCAAGCTGGAACGTAGGAGGTTCCACTTAATATGAGAAAAAACTTCTTTACAGTGAGGGTGACAGAACACTGGAATGGGCTGCCCAGGGAGGTTGTGGAGTCTTCTTCTCTGGAGATACTCAAAAACTGCCTGAATGCCATCCTGAGTAATGTGCTCTAGGCAATCCTGCTTTGGCAAGGGAGTTGGACTAAATGATATTTCAAAGTCCCTTCCAATCCCTGATAATCTGTGATTCTGTGATGCCCTGCTACATGGGGGACCTCAGACAAAGAAACACCGTGTACAGATGAATGGCCCTCTGTGGTAGATGAAAAATTTGGTGAAGCCACAGGCTGCCCAGCCTGATCACCTGAAATCCAGCCCCTCTCTCCCACGTTCATGCTTGTCTCCAGCTGACTCCACAGCATAAAGAGTATCAAAACGGAGGTGTTCAACACACCTCCTACTCCTCAGCATTTCTGGGACTAGCTTAATTCCAGTTCCAGTTTTGGCCAATCTCTTTTGCATAGGTAGATCCTCAGAACCATAGGTGAACTTCATGAGGTTGAGCAACAGAGGCCATATGTGGCAAAACGCTGACCATAGGCCATATGTGCCTATGCTGACCTGAAAGGTATTTGTCACCAACGAGCAGGGATGTTTTTCCCATTCCAAAACCTGTTCCTCTAGATGCCCTTAGTTGTCTAAGTTCTTCTGTTTGAATCCACAGGGTCTGAGGCAACAGCCTGCCTTGAAAACAAACAAAAGACCTAGCCCTTCTCAAAACAATCTAGAAATATTTTTTTTCAGTCTAAAAAGTGCATATTTTTTGAGTACATAGTTTTTCTCAGTGTATTTCCTGCTGAATAACCTGTGATTTTGCCAGCAATTTAAAATGTGTAAAATGCTTGGCTTTCCTGTTGACATAACTCACAGGCTGACTAACACAGAGGAAAATGGCCTCAGTCCACAAGTTATTTGGCATCCGGAACTTGCACTGATTTTTGACTCGCGCAGTTTTTCCTAAGGCAGCAGAGACTCATCCTGCAATTATGCAATCAATCTCCTCTTATACGTTTACGTACGCCAGCATTTTTATTTTAGTTGACAAAACACAAATTTGGTAAAGATCTTCACCATGTTAGTGAACATTTTACAATGTTTACCAGTGACAATCTTCTAGGATGAAGGCAGCCAACTGATCTCAAGTTAGGACTCAAAAATGAGATCATACCACACATTAATTTACTGCATACGGCTGCTCTGCAAAGTTTGCCATGAAGTGTTTTTGGGGATTTCAGTGCCAAGTCATCTCTGTAAAAGTGTACTGTTGTGTTTATCAAGTCTGTTTTCACATATATTTGCTTGATTTTACAAATAAAATAGCTCTAAGAAGTGGTTCTTCCTAAAGCTGATTCATCCCTGGGTTGTAAGATTTGGCCTCCTTTGTCATGGAGAAAAGTGGTTGGGCAATGAGCAGAAACACATCAAAGGAGGTTGCCAGAGAAAAGCCACCATCATTTGAAAATTTGAAAAAAGTCTCATTTGAAAAAAGCTATGGGTGAATCCCAGGTGCCCTAGGTGTCTTGAAGTTTTCTAAAATGAATCACAAGTATCTTCTCTTGTGCCACAATTAGCAATATGGAGATAAAACCTTTCACTAAAAGCCTGAAGTATACAGTATTATATAAAATATTTGTTAATGAAAATAAATTATTTTCATAAAGAAATCAGTAGGCAGATATATACCACTCCAAGTAGCCATATGACCATAGTAATACTCAGTACCACGATGAAACAGAAAAATTGTAGTAATTCAAAGCTTGTATAAGATGACAATTTGAGGTGCGTGTGTGGATGTGAGCACTTGTGTGCTGCTTTGGCTGTGAGGTGCTTAAATCAAAAGGCACCAAGAGTGACAAGAGGAATACCTGGTCCAGAATTGTGAGTTTGAATTTTTTATGTTCATTCTTTGTAAATCAGAAAAGGAATCTCCGATCCAAGAAGCCTATATTTTAGGAAAATCCAGGTCACCACAATGGCTTCACTGTGCCAGTCTTTCTCTTTTTAGAAAAGGATGGTTTAATTCTAAATCACAGACAGATATCGGTGAGAATTGCGTATAAATCTTTGTCAAGTTCTTCTCTGTAACATACAAGGCTAGATTGTGGACATTGATTTAAAAACATAAAATCAAGACATTCTGCTTTTCCTCTTCTATCTCATAGCTACACTCCAGGGAATTTTTTCTAACAACTTGCTGCCGAAAAATTACATAATAGAAAGAGGGTGGAAAAAATTTTCCAATCTTAATATAGTCCTATTTGAAAAGAATGAAAATATTGTTTAAAATACACATGTATTGTATTAATTTAGTTGCTTTGGTAAACAAAGATGTGAAAAATTTACAGCAGGATAATTAAATATTCTGATTTCAATATGGTGCTGATTTTAGTATGTGATTTGATAATTAGTAGTTTATGAAATTCTTACAGGGAAAAGAACCTGAAAATGTCTACACAAAAGCTTGCACTTTCATGATGCAGTTAATTTGGGAAATTTCAGGAAGTTTTTTCTCAATAGTATTTCAATTAATTTATGCTTTTCTCACAACCAACTGTCTCATGTGCATCCTTGTTCATGTGTCAGGGCATTTCTACGAAAACATTTTTTTGAAGGCAACATTTTTTAGACAGGAGAATTGAAAAATTGGTTGCAGTCTTTAGCAAATAATGCATTAAAATTCCTTCAATTATGTCCTTATCAGCTTTAAAAGAACCAAAGAAAACTGGTATGAAAACAAGGAGACATTGTGTTATGAATGAAGGCTGGTAAACTGACTCCTTTTCGGACAAAGCTGAAAAACATCGCTTTAGTTGTGGCAAGCAGCACAACAGAACCTGCCCTAATCATATACAGATGATGGGAATTTGTCTAATGCTTTGTGGTGAATCGTTGATGAGGCCTGCAGAAGGAAAATTTGTAGAAATAAAATCACCTTGACAGTAAAGCACTAGGGTCAAAAAGCAAAGTAAAGTCAGTGTTCTTAGCGTTAATAAAAACAGTATGATCTGTCATCAACACAGCATTTTTACACTCTTGGACAATGCACTCTGGGAGCTCCTGCTGGGTTTCATTTGATTTTTACCAAAACCAACAAAGGACAGCTTATGGCTGGTAATTCATTATGACAGCAGAGAAGTTATAAAAATACACACGTTTAGATCCCCGTAAATAAACAGCCGGTGCTCCAATTTTCAACACAAAAACTGTCAGCCAGGCTAGGTAAAACACACTAATAAGCTATAATGTAGATCTGTTGGCTTGTTTTGGTTTTTTTCCCCTTGATCTATTTGGTTTGGTTTGTGGAATTTTTAAAACTCTCAACCTGAAAGCACAGACTTTTAAAATGTATTATTGTAGTTTAATAAAGTTAATCTGCCTTCTGTGCTACAATGGTGTTCACAGCATATATGGGGGAAGAGGCTTGGCGAAGTGTAAAGAGGTATTGTTAAATACCTGAAGGGATTGTACATACATTGCATCACTGTCTAAATACCGACTGGGCAAGATCATAAGGCAAAACAAACAGCAGAGTAATTGAAAACATCTATGAACTAGATGATCACAGAAGCAGGGTGATAGGCAAAACGATGTAC
The DNA here is from genome assembly GCA_013400555.1 of Jacana jacana. Classification (NCBI taxonomy): domain Eukaryota; kingdom Metazoa; phylum Chordata; class Aves; order Charadriiformes; family Jacanidae; genus Jacana; species Jacana jacana. The sequence goes on from VZTM01042203.1 coordinate 40,948, forward strand.
AATTCGCTCTTCAGCGCTTGATTTTACACTGGTGTTAGTCTAGTAAGAATGAAAAACAGGCAGGAGAAAGCAAGAAGTGAAAGTAAAAAGAAATAAAATAAAGAGAGCATTTGAATTTTAAGCTTCGTGGGCAAGAAGGATGTTTCAGAAAAACTAACCCTAATTTCCAACAGCCGCTCTGGGAAATCTGGACCAAAACAGCCTTAAAATATGTACTTTTATTTAAACATTTCTATTTTTAATGCTGTAGTCACTGACAAAACTTTGGAAAGATAAAATATAATGTTAATTTGAGTGCAGTTTTTACACACACAAAAAAAGTAAGTACTTCCATAAATTCCTGTGAGCACCTTGTTTCCAAATCAGTGCTGATACATACACCATGCTATGCAAATAGATAGATAGAGGGGGAGATTGGCAGAGAGCATTTGATGAAGTCTAACCTGTGGTCAGCTGATCCACACCAGCAGGAAACCTTATTGTGGACACAACACTACTGACCAAGAACAATTTGACTGGTGTATCTGGGCCAGTTAGCGGTTGTGATTACAGAGCAATACGGAGCACTATTTTGCCAGAAGAGAGACACACACACCCATAGTGCTTAGTTACTGTGATATAACCCATGTTGTTGCCCCAGTGATGTATAAGCAAACCCAGAATAAGAAAAAAAAAATTAAAAAAAAACCTGCCAACCAGATAAAAAACCCAAAGTAACTTTAAAGAACAACTACATTATCATAGAGTGAGGTCTTTTATAAGGGCTTGTGCTGTACTCAGATACTTGCTTTGTGACAGGTGACTAGGCACATGCACATGCATATGCATGTATACTGAGACCTGACAATTGTGAGCTTTCAGAGGCATTTAAAGATTCCTTCTGTTTTCATTTTTGTGTTCCTAACCAAGCCTGACTGACATGTTCTCCAAAATTAGATTATTTCTAAAGGTTACTCTGATCAGATAGCCAAAGGCACCTAGATGGTGGGCACTACTGAAATTCTGTATGACTGATATGACCCTCAGTGCTGTAATAACTAGCTTTTATATAATCTTTGCTTTATTTATCTTCACAACTTTCCTGTAAGTTCGAGAAGACTCGGAGGTAGAAAAGGGGTCTGACCAGCCAGGCTCAGTGGGGAGGAGCCCCTCTGTACACTGCTGCCAGCACCTCTGCCTCCTCCTATCTGAGATTTGAAGGAAAGACAGTGTTGCCCTAGCAGTGTGGGTAGAGCTGGCTTGTGGCAGAGCCCATCAAGCACCCCTGCTAAGCTGAAGCCCTGCTTGTACTACTGAACTTGTCCACAGGAGCACATTTCTGGATAAGTGCAAACACTTGGGCAATTTCAGGTTGCCCGCCATATTGCCAGGAGGGTCTGTAGGCATGCAGGGCTCAGCAGCCGCATGAGGCTTGCTTCAAGTGCTCAAATTCCAAGTCCCACTTTAGATATTGCAGTCCATTTCTTCCGAGATGTTTTGGTTCTTACAACACATAGGTTCTGCAATACTGAGCAGTATCTAAATGCACTCAAATATCTTATGACAAAACAAAGAGGTAAAATAATTTCCTGAGTTCCAGCTGACACTTCAAAAGTCCTTCCCTTCATGAAAGCCCACATGCAGCACCTACACATTTATATGAATCTTACTTGTATTTTTCAAATTAATTCTCTATACTGAAATGGCAAAAACCTAATATAATACACATTAAAAAGAAGATTTATCTTCACTAGGAAAGAAATAAAGATAAATCTCTAAAGGGGGCTAGGACAAATAGTGAAAAGGTGCAAAACTAATTGAACTAATTGGCCTCATTATACAAATTATACTCCTCTCCCAAGGATGAAATTCTTCCTCATCAGGTTCCCATCACTTACATGGAAACTTTCATTCTGCACTCATGCATTTGGAGAAACAAACTTAATGGTGGGTTTTTTTCCCCAAAAGTCACTGAAGGCAGGCAAGTGTGACCTCTATTAGAAACATCCTGTGCAGCAGTCCCGATTCATCCATTTGTGGCTGGTTCTGGTTTTTTGTTCTCTGCTTGTGAGCATGAAGCAAAGCTCTTTTTCACTGAGCCAAACTTCTGTCTGAGCTTCAGCTCCCTCCCTGGTTTCTGGAAATTTAATTTGTAACTGCTCACACGCTTATTTTAAACATCTGAATCATTGCAGCTTTCAAAAATGGCAACAAGCAGAAGTAAAAATCTTACATTTTCTGGCATAATACCCACTGCTGTAGGTATCCATCCAATCTTCTCCTCACCAACAAATAAGTAAAACACACAGCATTCATCAAATACAGAATTCATTGAAGAGAGCAGAAGACAGACACCTTAAATGCAGGTTGCAGCAACCCCATCACTACAATTTCATGTTTTCTTGTCCCATCTCAGGCATATGCTTAACACAAATTTGTAACAAACTCAAAGACAACTGCATGAAAGATGGAGTTTGCGTTCTGTTTCATCCTCTCAGGAGGACTTTCATCCTTGAATGTTTGGCTTTAATGGGACTTCTGCCTCCATAACAGCAGAAATGGGCCCTTGTGGAACAGCAAAACAACAGCTCAACTCATTTCAGACCTGTGATATTTTATTGAGCTGGCAATGATTTCACATGCAAGGGTAGCCCTGAGAACTAAAATAACAGTAATAGCCTGGCCCAATGGAAATCCATGGGAGCCTTGCCACCGACTTAAAGAGAGCCATAATCTCACTCACTACTTATATATGTAGGAGCAGAAGATGAGGGAAAAGATAAATCATCTCCCAAATAGGAATGACTGCTTTTCTTTCAGTCCTCCTGGAAGGAAAAATGATTATGCTTTTTAGCTATCAGAACAAAACGCCAGGGTAATTCATAAGATATTACATTAACACATATAAAACAAAATGAAAAACAGCTCCAGAGTATGACCTTTTACTCCAGCAAAAGCTGGAGCAAGTGTATTGCAGGCCAAATTAATACCCATTATACTAGGCAAATAAATTCAAAACAGGGAGTCAGTCAGACTCTCCTCAGTGTGTGGGGAAGCAAGAGTTTCAGCTCAAAGAAGACATCAATTCTGAATAGGACTCAGAGCAGGAATTCAAAATGCCAACATGCAATACTGATATTAAATCTTAAGAACACCACCACCACCATGCACACAAAAAAAACCCTCCACCAAACAAATGGTATCCCAGTGATGTCAAAAAGGGAAGAGGGATTTTAAAAATGTATCTTGTATCACTGCAGTATGGTCTGCAATTTTGGAAGCGAGGCCATTTTCTGCTACCTGGTTCTTATTTTTATTATTGTCGAGCAGCAAGACTGGAAATCCAACTTGCATATGTGCATTTGTACAAACATAGTTAAAAAAGAGGTCTTTAACTGTGAGATGTGGTCTGGTAAATGAAACAGAAATTACAAGAAATAATAGTTATACAATCCATAAAAAACTCTAGTCAAATCCCATGATGATTAAAACAAAATTCCCCAAAATCTTAAGATCAGGCTTATGTAAAAACGTAATGAGGGAGCTTCTTAATTCTTAACTGAACAAATGGTGCAGAAAATATCAAAGTACAGTATAATGTATAATGCCATACAAACAGAGGAATTATATTTACTACAGAGGAGACAGTCTGCTATAGCTCTTCAAAAGCAGATATTTAAAGTTTACTTTCACATGGGTTTTCACTTTTTGACCTGCTCTTGACCTGGGTAATACTTGCAGACCAGTGAGTTTAAGAAGGCCTGGGATCTATTAAAAGAGTAGTAGCTTGACTTTTACTGACTAGCACACTGATGCTTTAAAGTAAATGTTATGGTTTGTCACAGGAACCAATTTGGTTACCGTTTGTTCTTCCTGCCCCTGCCTGCCAATATTTTTTCAAGTGTTTTTCATTCTTTAAATTCTATGAAGAAATCTGCATTCTGTTATTTTAAACTTCTGTATCTTTCTTTTGAGTTGTTCATATTTAAACACTGGGCAGTATACCCAAAGTTTAACCCAAGTGCCATTTATTAGAACTTGAACTCTAAGTGCACTACCATTAGGTTCTTCTTTTCTGACCATGAAGTTATCGTGGCGAGAGATTCCATCTACCTGATTTTTAAAGGCATAGATGGCTATAATTCTTCTCCCCCTAGATTAATCAAATGAAAATCAGTAAGCTGTGTATGTAAGCACTTTATAGAAGGAAAATATTAACTTCCTTACCTGTTTAAATTTGCACTTCAGTTATTATTGGCTTGTTTCATTGATACTGTCACTGTTTCCTGTTATACTTTTCAAGCTTTATGCTACACATAGGCTTTTGTTAGATATGTTGAAACAGTGAGAAACTTTGAAGAGTTTGGCTGGACAGGAGCAGACGCATCCCCCGAATTTTGCAAGGGGCAATCTTGTTATATCTATCTTTAATTTGTTGGTTTAAAATAGTTCTATTTCATGCAATGTGACAAAAAAAGTGCAAGATGAATTTTTTCCCCTTGACACTACAAGACGTTAAAATCTTGGGTCAACAGGGGAGGCCACAGTAAGTCCCCAGTTAGCATTGTGCTTGAGAAGTCCTGCATTTTTGAGGTAGAGGTACATATGTAAACAGAAAAAACGAATCAGGCCTCAGCAGATACTTGACACATATGCAGAAGAGACTGAAGCACAGTTTGTGTTCAGCCTTGCCCTTTCCTGTAAGGCATCCGTTTCAAAGGTGTAGGAATTGTTTAAGTCCTCTGACTTGTATTTTTTTGATGTCTCATTTTTATTTGCCTCAAAACAAAGGGCTTGTGTACAGCAATGATTTATGTCCCAAAATGATCTCAACTGTGTAAGTTTATGTTCACAAAACTAATCACCTGCTTTCTCCCAGCTCAATGCAGAAGGGGATGGAGCACAGCTGGGAAGCTGCCTCTCTTGCTATGGCAGGTTTATTGGTTTGGTTCTTCCATTAATTATGTCTGATATTATATAAAGGAGAATTTCTGTGGACTGTTCTCCAATATTGCTGAGACTGACAAAAGAAATCTCTAGGTTTTTGAAGTTATCTGTATTGCACCTTTAAATAGCAAGAAATCCAAAGTTGAGAGGGTTTGTCTGAGACAGAGACATTGACTGACTAGAAGAGTGTTGAGAGCAGGCCCTT
>VZTM01042208.1:1923-13588 GCA_013400555.1 Jacana jacana
AATACATAAGTATTTGGGGATTAAATTCAATTTGAACTTTTTTTTTTGTATATAGTCTTCAAACATGTTTGTATCTCCGTTTTCCTCACAGGACACTGCCATAATCAGTTCTTGAGGTAGACTTGCTGTAGTGATAACTTGGTGCTGTGTAGGTAGAACACCTAGTGTTTCCATAATCTGAGCTTCAGTTATTGCAGAAAGTGATGTTTACTGAAAAAAGAATATGAAAAGAAAAGCAGATGTTGCCAGTGTTAAGTATGTTGCCTTGAAGAATTGCACTTGAATGCTGCTTTTGCTAAGTGGTTGCAAATGGTAATTAAGATGTATTGCTGATGTTTACCATCTTAAGGGTAATTCAGATGTTTACATTTCAGTTAAGACCTAGTCACTGTTCTTTATTTTGTGGTGCTTAATTATGACCTGATTAGCAGAGATGTGTGAAATTACTTTTGCATCTGAAGTCAGTGGAAGCTGTGTCGTGTATATATGAGTTCTTATGTGCTGATGTATACATTGGAAAATTTGAGGTTTACAGATTGGCACCCAAAATTAGTGGGCTGTTTTGACCTCTTGTGTGTTAATTTAATCCACCAGAAAAAAGTCAGAACTCATAGTATCTAGTTTAGTGTTTTGCTTTTCCAGTACTTCAAATATTGGAGCTATAAAGAAATCCTTGAAGAAATCAGGCTGTGTGTCAAAACAAAACATTAAGCTGTGTGTTAAACCACAAGATAAATGTCCTGAATTCTTGCGGAAATACACTGAAAAAGAAGTATCATCTATTCATGTTTAAAATAAGGAAAATAGTTGTGGAGGAGTGAGGAGAAAGTGAGCAGTCCCACAGTTTTCCTGAAGATCTAGGAAAGGACTCCATTAACGATGTCCTTAACTTCTGACATTTTGGTAATGAAATGCTTGTAACTCAATCCTGGTCCTAAAGCAATCTCTTCATGTAGCTTCTTGGCTTTTAAAGCAAGTTACAGAATAAAGTTTCATACATAGTATTCACTTGATAACCTATGGTTCATGGGTGGAATTAGACTCTTGTTCCAATCAGTCTTTGTTGCTTGAGCCATGGCAGTAACGCACAGCAGTAGTAGGTTGCTATTCCCTGTAGGCCAGTGTTAAGATTCTTTGCTGCTAAGTTTTGAAAGCTTAATGACAGGAATGTTGTAACTTGAAATGTGCATAAGTGAACATGGACTACTCTGCCTGTGATCTTTCTGCCATAAAAAAGCATTGCTCCCTTAGTGTTGGGGTTTTTTTGTTTTGTTTTTCTTTTGGCTTGACACTCCTTTTTTTCACTCTAGTAATAGGCTTCTTGGCTACCAAGTTGTGCCTTCCCCTTCAAGTCTGTGATTCTCCTCTTTCACTGACTTCATGTCAGGTTTTGGTTGTTTTCACTTGCCTGCCAAAACTGATTTTCTCAATGACCCATTCATTTGTGTGCTCTGCGTTCAAACTGGTTAGTAGCTTCCTTGGATCGGGAGGAAGACTGACATCGTAGACATGCCAATAAGCAGTCCAAATCCAAAGTTGTTCAGACTGAAGTTTTGGGTGCACACCTGGATTTTGGGGGGTAATCTGTGGAAAAATTATATGACCCTCTGGAGTACGTTTAAGCTGCTTTTTACAGTGTTGCTTTAAGTGGACCAAACTTCTTTGGTTTTGTTTTTATTTGGGGAGTTGAAATAACAAAACTGCGAATCCTTACAAAGAAGTTATTCTCTTACTTCATCTGAACTCCCTGCTCCTGGAAACCATAGTGTAACTAGTCTAAAATGAGCAGCATGTATCCCTTGGTGCTTATGAAGAAAAAGTAAAAAGCAACTCTGTTTTGCTCCCTGAGGAGGTGTGCCGAGGTTAACCTCAACCCTACGTGTTCAGCAGAAGTTACAGAATTGGGAACAGAATACTATGGTGAGGTGTGACAGACCAGCCTTTCTAGATTGTTCTTTAGGCTTCTTCTATTAAATTGCCTATTAAATGAGATAAAGGGTGAGATCAGTGTTGTCTCTTCCTGCCTTGTGCAAATGGAAATAATTTGAGATCTCCAACTTTTTTTTGCGACTTGGCTCTTTGGATCTGGGGGTAACAAAGTAAGCTCTCTAGTCAAGAACAGACGCACCCCACCCCCCAGCTACCCAATTTTTTCCTAATAATTGTGTGTTGTGATCCTGGCTTGAGGCAGGTTATTTGAACTGTCACTGCATGAGCTACTTCTGATGTTGCGAGTCAAGCTCATTAACTTGGGGAGGGTCAGGGGGAAGAAAGGAGTCTTAAGTTACTTTGTACGTAACTAGGATGGGTTCCTATTTGACCTAAAGTCTGTCTTGATGCAGCAGCACAAGCCAGCGAGGAGACTGTCACATTTCGTCGTGAACGCAGCACATTTAGGCGTCAGGCAGTACGACGCCGGCACAATGCAGGGAGTAACCCTACCCCTCCTACATTGCTCATCGGATCACCCCTCAGGTAGGGTATCTAAATGTTCCACCATATTTAGCATGCATGTAGCAGACCACTTCTCCCTACACCCACCAGTGTTGCCAGAAAAGCACTTTTTACTTCCTTCCCCACCATAACCTCCTTGAGCTGTCACTGCATGTCACTGTGGGCTTGTTGAATTGTGCATGTATATGTGGCACTATTTTCAAAATGATAAGGGTAGCCAGTTTCTAATGTGTTACAGCTGATTTCAGATTGATAACAACATGAACTAACGCTAACAAACTTAGATCAGTGGTTTTTACCAAAAACGTGAAAAGTTTGAAATTTCAAGCAGTGAAAAGAACCCGATAAATTGTTACTCATCACTCCTCTTTTTGGTTTTCTTCCCTTTAAGAAACCAAGCATTAGGGACTAGTTGTGTAATGACTCCTCATCTCTGTAGATAAAGAGATAAGCATAGTAATAACGAAAGGCCATTATAAAGAGCAAAATCATACATGCGAAGGTTCCAGATCTAAAGCACGGGTGAACCATTGTATGCACACACTGTAGCTTTTTCCAACAGAAGATAAATTATGAAGTAATAGTGATGCCTTTGTCGTAGAGTGTACAGTATTGCTCAGTATTAAATAGGATTGTGTTGCATACCTTGGTGATGTTTCCAATGAACTGTGTGTGTGTATCCAGGAGTCCCCAGCCTTCACTGGCCCATTTGTTAACAATAGCCAGCCCAGTAGTATGCTACAGCAACTCTTGGCTGTCGGCTTGAACGGTAGAAGCAGCAACTGCAATAAGTTTTTAAACTTGCTTTTTAAATCTTACAATCCTGTGGTTGCCTGTGGTGTCGGAGAGTCTGGCGAGCAGAACGTTGCCTGTAGAGGAAGGAACACTTACCTGTACATATCAAAGTAATTCTTCCTCTGCTTATGCAATAAATATACAGGAGTAATTATATGTGCTTTGTGTTTGTAATGACCTGCCTTCATATGTGAAGCTATCTTTGAATAATTGGAGCAGTCTGCTTTTGTTTTGGGAATACTTGTGGAATGATTTTAACTGGAAAAAGCTAAAGAAACTGAGCAGATAAAATACTTTAGAGGATGCAGGAAGAATCGTGCTCTCTGTGTGGCACCACTGAAATAAGGAAGGACTAGGTTTTACAATTTTCCTCAGGCAGGAAGATTGTAAGAATTGGTACCTAAAATCTAAGAAAGAAAGGATTGACTTCTGCCACATCAAGGGTTGAACCTTGGATGTGATTTTACTGGCTAGTGCAGTATGTAGCAGTAACCACGTTTCAGATAATGTTGTGTTAAGCTTTTGGTTTTGCTGGACACAGCTTGTTCAGCATAAAGTTAGTGACTTCAGAGTTAAGGATGTTAAAACTTTTGCGTTCTCTGGGTTTGCTTTTGCTCTACTCTCTGTTGCATTCACTTGCCTCTGATATGAGTTTTGTGTGGTCGGGTTTTTTTGAGGAGGGTAGCGTAGTTTTATGTTGGCTCATAAGAGGTTGTGCAGACTAATCAGAGCTCCTTAACTGTGCATTAGCCAGAAAACAGTGAGTTTTCTTTCTTTTAGACAGGGAGAGAGTAGGACAGATGGAGGATTCTGTCTTAAACTGAGGCTGACAGCTGCTGCATTTTTCACATGCTCGTCAGTAAGGTTCCCATGGCTTAAGCTGGACTTCAGTGAGAGATCATGAGAAAGCTGAAGCTGGTGGAAGTAACTTCTTAATTGGACAAGATGTTCAAGGGTGAAAAAGCAGAACAAATATTCTAGCTTTTATTTCCCCTCTGTACCTCTGTTATCTAAATTTGTTCTTCTCTAAATAAACCAAACGAAACACAACTCAGTGTTCTTTCTGACATGACACACATTCTCAAAAATACTTGTATTATAAACATACATTCAGAGTTGAATATGTAGTGAGGTTATGTTGTTCAGAGCGTTTTGTGATGTTAAATGACTGTCCCTTCAATTACCATATTCCACCCAAACACCAAAGCGCTTTTAGTTTTTCCATGCATTACATCTGAACTACCAACTGCAAAATTGATTAATCTTAAAATCAGAACAGTAATAAATACATCTGGAAAAAACATTCTCTTACACAAGTAGCTTAATTTTATTGTAAATTCTATGCATTATTGGAAGAAGAAACCCCTAAGAAAGATAAAAGAAAGAAATCATGTATAAAGAAGAAATGTGAAGAAATTACAGGTATTTTTAGCCAGGTACCACCAAGGTCCTTTCAAAAGATCACTGCAACTCTACTGGCATTACATGTGTATTCTAGCGATGATCTGCTTTGATCTAGTTTCTGATCAGGTGTTAAACATCTAACATCATTAAATTTACTAATCTTTAATTACCCTGATACTGGCAAAACTTTAATCTCCTAATCTTCTAACTCTTGCATAAAATTGGATGTTGTGGGGATGTTCCCTTAGAACTTGTTGAATTCCACCTGATTTTTTGTTTTTTAAGTTTCCTATCCATTGCAATGTTTCATGTCCTCTGTGAAGTATTTAATAAAAACCAATTGCATTATATATGTAAGTGCTGGGCAGTGACTAGCATGTAATTTAGTAGACCAGGTTTTACTTCTGCTTTGATGCTAAATTAGACACAATAGGAGTTTGCCTGGTAACTACAAACCAAAACAAAAAGAAACCAAGCCCCAAAATAAAGCAACCAACCACCCCTGCTTTTTGTCCTGCTTAGATGGCAACGGTGTTTTGGGCACTTTTAAACAAAAGTATGCACTGGCATCCTGTGTAGTCAGGGGTGTATGCAAGTGGGTCTGATACCAGAATGTAAGTGTCTGAAGTAGAATTTGATTCTTCTGAGCTAGGCAGAGAATAAGTTTCTCTTGCATATCTATGCAATCTGTTAATGTCTGTGTTTAGGATTTGGGCTTTTTACTTGTGACAGGTACAAATAACCATTGAAAAGGCTAGTTTGTGTATACCTACTGATACAGAACTACTCTGTAAGGGAAAGCAGTATTGTTTAGAGTTGTTTTGATGTTGCTGATTATACTTAAGGGAGACAAGGAAGGCTGACCTCTGTGAGTTTCTTTAGGGCTTTTGATGCCTTGTAGCTCACTTGAGAGCTATGTCTGCAGCAGCAAAACAATTTAAAGTTCAGATTCAAATATGTTAGAATACAATAATGAGTTGGAATTTTTTTTCTCTTAAGCTGTATGCATGTCTGCTTTATTTTGCATGAGCTTTTCTTAATACCTGTTCTTATACTGATATCAATATTTTGTTTTCCAGTGATGCTCTAACAAAAGAACTGAAAAGTAGATGTTCTAAAAAATATTGTTAAAAGCAAGTGCGTCAGATAGAACCTCTTGATTCTTAGTAAGATCTTGCTTTTTCAGTTGCCTCACTTGCTAACTGTAGTATCATGCTGTAAACAGTGAAACATTAAAAGCAACGTTTTTCAAGAATTAAAGATATTTTCCATAGTCTTAAAAACAAAAATCCTTTTATCTGTTTAAAAAGGTAATTGCTGAGGTTAATCACATCCCACAGCTAATGACTGTGACATGTAATTTCTCTAAATGTGCAAAATGAAGGATAATAAAACCACTAATTTTGCAAAGTAGATATGATAAACAAGTGTAAATGTCATGTATTCTGGCGCTTTGCAGTGTTTAATATTAAGCAAATTATTAAATAAAATCTAACTTTTAAAAAGCTTTATAAAATAGTTTGGCAAGGAGAAAGTTGTGAAGAGAACTAACGTTTTCAAGCATTGTCTAATCATATGGCTGTAAACATACAAATTGCTGTGAAGCCCAAGTTGACTTTTATAACCTGTTTTTGGTGCAGGTTTGTGTCTGGGTATAGAAGAATATTTTTTTGTGGTAATAGGACTGAGTAATAACGTTTTTGCTTTAGAATTAAACGTAAACTTTTGGTAATTAACGGCTTAGTTTTAAGCATTCTTAATATGTTCAAAAATTTCTGTATCCAAAAATTCAACTACAATTATCTACACTAGCACATGGCTACTAACAAAGTTAAAGGCAGTGTGTAGTTAGTGCAGATGAATAGCGAGAAAGGTGATGTCATTGTGAGGGGGGGAAAAAAAAAACCCAAATGCCCAACTAAAAAGTTGATCAAGTCATACCTCAGTGAGCAAAAAGGACCATAACTGTCACAAGAAGACTGGAATAGTCACTTCTGGATGTAGATGATACCTCAGGTTAGTCTACAGTTAGACTAACTACCAGTAATTCGCTTTTGCAGCCACAGATTAAGATTTATGAGAATACTTGAGGGTGATGTGGGGAGATGTTAGAAAGCAATACTGCTTCCAAGAAGTTGGACAGGAACTGTCTCCGTAGATAACTGATGTAACTAGTATCCAGGTGTTCTGCTGTATGGAACTCATGGATTAATTTAACCCTGATAAGTGGCTTCTTAATGGCATACTCTTTAAGTTTTCCTCTTTAAACTAAAAAAATCTTGTTTTGCTTCACTTCTGGGTATTTTTCTCTTCTTCCTGGTAACGTGTCCCCCATCCGTGTTTTCTCGTAGCCTTCAAGATGGTCAGCAAGGCCAGCAGCCCTCCCAGGTCAGAGTGCAGTCCTGCCCCCCTTGCCAGGCCGCTGTGCTGGGCGCTAGCGCCTCCTTGCTGGTGAGAAATGGGAGTGTCCACTTAGAAGCATCACATGCCACTGCATCTGCTGTAGGCGGTAGCAGTTTGCACGATGAACTTGGTATGCAGGCCTTATGTAACCTTGGTGACATGGACGTTTTAATACGGCACACGTGTCGGTAATCATAACGCGGGGAAAATCAGCTAACCTTAGCTTTGTTTCTGATCCTTGTAGGTGCGTTTCTTAGAAGGCTGCAGTGCTCATCCATTCCTTGCCTTTCACAGCTGCCTTTCCCAGGCACTTTCTCTAACAAATGCACGATGGGAAACACTCTATACAAGTAGTGATGGTGTGAGAGCCTCTGTGATTTAAACAATGTAATGTGTAATGCCAAGTTTTCTTGCGTTGTCACAGGTAGTTGAGCAGAGATTGAGACGAGCTTCGGGGATCTTCCAGTTCCTGAAAAAATACTTGTTGTGGTCCCTAAGAATTCTTGCTCTTACTCGAGATGAGATGTGCTTAACTGCTGTTTAAAAAATAAATCCCCATGTAAATGAGTGCTTTACTTTTCATGTGCCATTTAATTAGGAGCTTGAGAGTGGAAGAACATCTGGACTCTTTCTTATATCAAATACCATCATTTCTTGGAGCCTTGTAGTAACCCTTAGTTTTTCATGGTCATTTTATGTAGTATTCTTAACTATATATTCTGTGCTGCTAATAAAATAGCTAGGGAGAAAGGAAGTTATGATGATTGTAGTAAGCGAACGATCTCCTGTGACACAGTAACGCAGGAGCAAACGTGGAAGAATTCCTGGCAGGGATCTTTGCAGCTATTTTTATGTGGACTGAATAACTTAACACTTTGGCATTAATATGGAATTCTTCCTCAAATTATTAAAATGGACATCTTTAGAACTGACAGTTATTAGTGACAGTATTTTGAGCAGCTGTAATAAATTAAAAATACAGGTTAGCTCAGAAGGCTGACAAAACATTTGTTTCAGGCTTAACTAACCCAGGCCTAAAAGGTCAGTGAGTCGTCATCATATTCCACTAGTGGGGAAGACTTGAGGAGTTACCGGGCTGTGATGCCCCTTTAAACACGAGTGTAGCTAACAAGTTGCCGTTCTGCACCATCTAGCTGCAGTAGAAGGAAAAAACAAATATAAGCAAAACAGAGAACAATCTGATGTGCTCTGAGGTGTCTTATACAATTTAACTACAGTTGTGATAAATACACACAATTTGCTTATATGATAATTTTCATTTTAGAGTCTGTGGCTCATTTATCTAGTTTGTTGATAGAAAAATTGAGACTGACATCTTGCTGCTTGCATGTATGTGATTTTTTTTTTTCACCCAAAACTACAGATTTCTTTAATTTGGAGTCTTATTTCTTGTTTGGAAAAAATTCTGGGATATAACTCTGAAATTCTGGGATACTGGTTATATCTTACATTTATTCTTAATGCTACCATTATTATATTTGAAGGATTTTGTTCATTCAGTTTTACAATAAAGTTTTATAGAATTCAGCTTTTATATACAATTAAGTCTGAGTTCTTACATAACTGAATTTTCTATGTTGTATTAGAAAACAGATCACTGAAGAAAGTCAACTTTGCAGTCAGGCTCTCTAAAAAGGCATATTCATTGCACTGGCTGTGTATCGGAGTCTTCAGAAATGTGTGTGTTACTGGGGTTGTAGTTGTATGGGGCAGCACATTGCCTTTGAGAAGCACAAATCTTTTGGGGTCTGCCCAGTTAAAAATCTGATTTTATAATAGGGATTCATTCCTGACTTGAAGCTCTGAGCAGCTGTTTAGAAACATTTAATCTTTACTATTTTAGGCAACATCTGTCTCTATTTTAGGAAAATCAAATTTTCTAGTTTACATAGCAAGCTTTGAGTGAGAAGTACTATTTTTTTAGAGGAAAATAGTTGGCAAAATGGTTCAAGCTTTCACGTGCATGATTCCTTTATCAGGCCTGACAAGAAGGGCAAATATTTTTCCTTATAACTAGCATATGGTATGTTGGTTTTTATGGTGCTGGGAGGTTTTTGGGGTTTTTTGGTTTGTTTGGTTTTACTTCAAATTCTCAATCAACTGCTCTGTTGTCCCAAGATACCTTACAGTGAAAGATGACCCTGTTACTTTACTTTAGATGGTGTATGGTTTGGGGGTGGAGAATAGTAGTTTCTTTAATTTTTATTCTAAAGCTGATCAAAGCAATGCAGGAACTAGGACCAATTCTCTCACTGTGGAAATTGCTGTGACTGCCCGGGACAGAAAAAATCCTGAAAATAGAGGCTGGGAAAAAGACAAGGAAACAAAATCTGACCAATGCATTATCTGCTTCTGCATTATTTCCATTTATGTGTTGATATCGAGGTGCTACCTTGATTCTGGTGGCTGATGCTACAAAGGAGGAAGCTTGCTGTATTACACCCTGCCTACATCCAGTCTGGCGACTATACAGTCATCTTTACCTGGGCATTGTCTTGGAAGTAAGGCAAGAGGTGCTGTGAGGCAGTATCTTCAGTCCTCCAAACTCAAAGAAGAAAGGGTTTTTATCAATTATGGTGTCTTGTGAGGAGGAAGGAACGTGAGAGGATGAAAAAGGAGCTTAATGTGGAGCAGTAACCGTGAAGTAACTCAGGAGGAATGTGGGACAGAAATGAAAGGTGACAGACCAAAAGCCATGATTTGTAGGCAGGATTAACATACTGTGAATCTAGAGAACGCTAAAACACATACCATGGCTTAAATGAATGACAGTCTTCAGAGCACAGTGTGGCAGTACTCATGCTTTTTATTCTCACCAATATCTGATTCCTGAGACATGGAGCATATGGGTGGGATTTTTCGGTCTTTGCAGCAAAGGCTGTAGTAGCTAGGAAACAAAGTACTGACTTACTGAAACAAATGGCCAGTTTCTGAAGCTGGGGTGAAATGACAGCTTCTTGTCCTCAGCTGGATGATGTGTGGGGTTTTGACTTCTTGGAGGATTACTGTTTTTGTGATTAAAGAGAACTGGTGACATGGAGCTGTACAATACAGTTATACTGCTGTGTTGGACTGCTGGTTGTATCACTTACATGAAAGTGATGATATATCACATTTATTGAAGTATTTTAATTTATGGAGGCAGTTGGGTGGTCTTGAAGATAAAAACTCTTCTGTAAATTACATATATACACTGATCACTTATTTGAATAAAAACAATTTAGAATCAGTTCCTCAATACCCTTTTATAATTAATTCCCCCCATTTATTTGGGATGAATGGGGGAGTATTTTCAAAGGTACAAATAAAAAATAAATATGCATTTCCCCTTCCTATTGAAAATATCCCCGTTGTAGTCTGGGGAATTCTGCATAATAGTTAAGTTACCCTTTTGATAAACTGCATTAAAAATAAATTACCCGCTTTGAAGTGTTCTAACTGAAAACTCGTATGTCTTCATACTGCAGCTGAAGTTAAAGATTTGGCCTTTGGAAATGCAGCTCCTTGCATGCTACAGGGTATTCAAAGTTTGGTGGTGGTGTTGGTTTTGCTGACTAGGATTGAAAAAAATGTTGTCATAAGTAGTAGATGAATACATCTTACTGATCTAATGATGATGTAGGCTTCATGTCAAAAAGTGTTAGCAATTTTCAGAAGTGGTTTGAGATGTTTTAAGCAAAGTAATGTTTATTTAGATGGAAAACTGGGAAATGTACTGAAAATAACTTGGCTGAGGAAATCATCAGAGCACCCTTTCACTTGGATCCTCAGCATTTCCAGTCTTCCAGGTTTCATCTGGGTAAGCTCATCTGCTGTAGCTTTCATTGATTCCCATAACTGGGAACACCAGTTTGTACAGCATCAACTGTTATGTGGTTGTTTCTGGACTTGAGGAGGAGCTATTTTTGTCTTTTGAAACAAGAAAACTTCTTTCAAAGAAAGTGCATTCATTTTTTCCACTCCATGTCAGAACAAAGATGTATTTTGGATTTGTGTGCCTGAGTGTCAGTAACTTGGTTTTGTTACTTTTATAAACTGATCCAACTAGAATATTTTTTGTGTGACTTTGCTAAGAAACTCCTAGCTCTTGGTCTGGGGGAGGGAGGAAGTTACAAGCATTTCTGTTTAGTGGACAAGCATGGTATTGTCTGTATTTCTTGATTTGAAAAATGAGCATTAGACTCTGCCATGTGTTCACATCTTGATAAAACTTCTACTTCGATAAAGAAAAATCTTTAAGCTTTTTAGTGTGATGCTGTTAAAAATATTTCAGAGAATACTGTGGGAGAGCTAGCAATGGGAGAGAGAAAATTACCAGGGTAACTGAAAATGCTAGTGTCAATCTTGTGAGAGTGGGGTCCTTCCTTAGAGTTTGAGAATGCTGGGAGGAGCTGCTCTTAGCACACAGTTGGAAAAATAGCTGATTGATCAGACTTCAGCTCAGCTGTAGAATCTCCAGTCACATTGTAGGGTCTGCATCCCCAAGCACTAGATAGCACTAGGTAGTCCTGTCATCTTTTCTACCTCAAAATGAGACGAGGCTTTTTTGGAGAGCCTTTGGATCTTTTTTAAAAAAATAAAAAAAAAA
>VZTM01042214.1:0-42089 GCA_013400555.1 Jacana jacana
TCTTCCAACCTACATGATTCTATAAAAAGAAGTACCAAGTTGTAGCACAGACCAGTTCCAGGGGTCTCAGCTCAGAGAAATTCTCTATGCATCAGAGATTTGCAGAAGCTTAATATGGCCTGATGGATTTGAGCACTGTTGTGAAAAGGTAGTTTGTCTAAATAGTTTTAAATAACTATTCTAATTCTCTGATGACTTTTGCTTATTACATTCTAACTGGCCTCCAGAGGAGCAATTCTATCCTTACAGCAGTGGAACCTGGGAGTCTGGTGATTTCTTTTTCTGATTTATGCTATTCAACAAGAATTTGAAAAATAACCTCCATGGATTTTTGGGTCAAGACCTAATTCAGACCACAATTAACTTAACTTAATTTCAAGAGTTTTTCCGTAAATATAATTAAGACTTCTCAATCCCAGGCTTCTTCCCCGTTGAATTAAATGGATATTGACGATTTCAAATAGACTACTTCTCTTTTGTTCATTTTCAGGCATTCAGGCATTCAGCCACAGAGCAGAACTCATTCACTCCTTTATTCAGCTTCATTTCAATAGGCTTATAAACAGGAAAATTACCAAAACGGTCTATTTTTTTAAATCAATCTAGTTTGGTAATTCATTTACACTGCAGCTTATTCATAAGGAGGCTTTTACTCAAATATATTTATTAGAGAAACCAGTAGAAGCTTCCAGGACATTAGAAGCCTCGTTCTTCTGATCTATATTACGCAGTAGAATCATTATCATGGGAATCAAAGACCTGATAAATCTCCAGTTATCTAGAAGAATGACAGAGAAATCCCATCTAAGAGTTCACTGAAAAACAATGAGTCCAATTCTCTGTATTATATTGACTCAAACACTTTGCAATCTCACATAATTACTCCATAGGTTACACTGCTGCAACTGAAAGCAGAATTGGACAAAAGGGTTTTGAATCTATAGGCTGTGGAACTTATTTTTGGTTTACTGAATTGTACTTTCAACCCTCCTTTCTCTTTGGGGATCCTGAAGAGGAACAGCAACTTAAAAAGGAAAGATTTAAAACTGTTGATCTGTGGAGAAAATGCTAAACTTGAGCCTAATTTTAACAAATACGATTTCAGAAGATACAACTCCAAATACAACAGCACTGCTAGGCACCTGTATCCTAAAAGTTCTTCAAACCCGACTGTCCTGTGACACATGCTGATCAATAGCACCCTATAAGCTTACCAATATTTTGAGGTTTGATTGCTGTAACAGAAGTGTTAATTTTACATTAATGAACTAGATGACCTGAAAGCTGTGTGTGCGTTGTGCCCGTATCACCAGCACCCTGGTTCAACATGAAGCAGCAGAGCGTGCTGTCATCTAAAAGAGTAGGAACTACCTTTAAGGAGAACCTGTAACTCCAGTTTTCCTTGGAAGCAGAATTTAAACTTTTAGTCTATTAATGAAGATGTTCTTCTGGATCTGAAAATTTGTAGAGAAGTGTCATTTCTATATTAAGTTTGCCTATACAAATGTCACTAATCTTGTGAGGATTTAAGTGAAATCATCAATGTTTAGCCACATGATTTGTTTTGTTATACAAATAGTTAATATTTACTCAGAGCTTTGTGAACCCTTTGATCAACAAATACAAACTCTTGTCAATTCTACTGACTTCAATAGAGGTGCCTTAATTTGGTTGTCAAGCGACTGAACATGAGCCAGCAGTGTGCCCAGGTGGCCAAGAAGGCCAATGGCATCCTGGCTTGCATAAAAAATAGTGTGACCAGCAGAAGTAGGGAGGTGATTGTCCCCCTGTCACTGGTGAGGTCACACCTTGAGTCTTGTGTCCGGTTCTGGGCACCTCAGCACAAGAGAGATATCGAAGTGCTGGAATGAGTGCAGAGGAGGGCAATGGAACTGGTGAAAGGTCTGGAGAATAAATCTTACGAGGAACAATTGAGGGAGTTGGGACTGTTTAGTTTGCAGGAGAGGAGGCTGAGGAGAGACCTCATCGTTCTCTACAACTGCTTGAAAGGACACTGTAGAGAAGTTGGTGCTGGTCTCTTCTCACAGGCAATTAGTGATAGAACAAGAGGGAATGGCTTCAAGCTGCAGCAGGGTAGGGTTAGGATGGACATTAGGAAAAAATTCTTCACAGAAAGAGTAGTCAGCCAGTGGAATCAGCTGCCCAGGGAGGTGGTGGAGTCACCATCCCTGACTATGTTTAAGAGTAGATTGGATGTGGTGTTGAAGGATATAATGTAGGGGAAAACTCTGTAGAGTACACCTGATGGTTGGACTTGATGATCCCAAGGGTCTGTTCCAACCTAAATGATTCTATGAATTTACACCAACTTAGGATCTAGCTTATCAGCCATAAATCAGTGGTTGCATGTATGACCTTCCTTCCCCAGCTATTTAAACGCAGAATGACTCAATGCTGTTTCATTCCAGCATCAAAAAAAAATCCAGAAACCATTTCAGCTAGTAGTTACCAAACTCCCACTGATTTACACTTCCTGTCCCTTAACCATGCAGGATACAGTACTGAGAGGAAAAGCTAGGTATGTTCACCATTGTCACTGTTGTCATCCACCAGAATGATCTCCTTGAGCAAGTGCGATGGGGTGTGATTCACCACGCTGTGCACAGAGCGCAGGATGACAGAAAGCGCCTCGTTTACAAATATAAAGACCACGGAGATCTGGGGCAGGTCATCTGGATAGGTCATCTGTTTGCACCTGGAGAGAAGACAGACAGAAAGGAAGGAAGAATTAAAACCCATTGGGAGGTAAACTGCACCGAAGAGTGGCCTCTCCTCATTGCTTTCCAGCATAGAGGGACTTGCAGGTCTTGTTCTTTCTGACCCCAAACAAAGATGTGGTAGAAGCTCAAAAGAAGCAACAAAGTGAGGAGCAGCAAACTTTCCATCTACTCAGTGAAAACCAAAGCTTATCTGCATTCACACAGATTTGTAGCAACTCTGAGTCTCTGGAAGGTTAAAAGTCTCTCTTGAAAACAAAAGGAGCATCAATGACTTGGCACAAAAACAACCTGGAGAAGGCCCACAACACTACAGCCTGTCTGTGCTCCCAGGGGAACCATCAGAAGGTCTGCTGCTAACTCATAATTAGATCTCATGCTTTTAAAAACAGGACCCACTCAAGCAAATATTGCATTTGCCTATCTGAAGAGCACTTTCCACTCTGATTTTGCAGTTTGTGCAGCAGTATCAAATGCATGGTGTTTGCTGTACACGCATGCACTTGCTAAAATGCTTGCAAGACAGCTCTTCTCCATTTCAGGCATCACCTTGGTAGGCAGCTACATCCCGAGATTCAATTTCCTTCTGTGCTTGCTCATGGATGCAACTATGTTACCACACACCACTTTGAGAAGAAAAACCAAGGCCTGGAGAAGTCACAGAGCACAACCTCTGCTTCCCAAGACCCCAGTCCATGCCCCCCAGTAACACCACACCGCCTTATTTTATGGAATTCTCTCTCACTAACAAAGGTGCTAACTTAAAAAATTACCTATGCGTTCCCACAGTCAAAAGCCATTCAGAATTACCATAACAATTACTGAACCTGCTCTTTAAAATACTGCTAATGATATCACAGGAAATGACTTTTCCTGCTCTTATCAAACTTTGTGACCTCTCTGCTCATTACTTTGGCATAACAATCATTTCTTTTCCCCACTATCAGCAGTCATGGGGATGGGGAGGGCAACAAATGCTTGACTGTGGGGTAACCTCTGGAAATCAGTTATGAATTCTAGTAAAGTGCAATTATTCATAATTCCTACTCATCCCAGCACTACTTCTCAGAGACCCAAGTACTTGTCATTGAGTACAGTGTTACCATAGCTACTTACTGGCAGCTGCTGGTGGCCTGAACCATACAGAGGACTGTAAACTGTATAAAACCTCTGGCTAAGCAGCATTCTTATGCAGTCTAAAAATAAACCTGGAACAGGGACAAAGATTTACAGGAGGTGTGAATGCTCTCCTACCACCTCATTTTTGAGTTTCTTTTTTTCCTTTTGACCACACCAACATATCAAAGAGGTCCATCAAGAATTCTTCACGAAACAGGAAAAAGCCATCAGCTAAACAAGTCAATCTTGCAAAATTTCCCTTGATGAGGGAGATCTTTGATCGGATAGCAATTTGCTTCAGAGTTTCACTTGTATCAGCAGGACATAGCAACTGCATCTCCATAAATTGGACTGGTACCCAATGAGTGGGTGCACTGCTGGTGGAAGTGAGTCAGAGGAGGGAGCCCACCCTAGGCCATGCATCCTGCTGGGGTCCTCCATCAGCACTCAGAGCCAGCAGGAAAGAAGGGAAGCAAAGAAACCACATAGCTGAAATCTGGAGAGAGCAAGGAGGCCGTGGCAGAGGAGGAGGAGGAAGTACAGCAAGAATGAGGGTACTCAAAGCAGTCCTTGCAACATAGAGGGTCAAGCAATCAAAGGAAAGGGTAGGAGGTAGGATTCTGACCTTCTGTCAGAAGCAGAAAGGCACATATGGAAGGACCAAAGTATTTTCCCCTGGAAAAGACAGAATCACTGAAGTAGTACAAGACCTCAGTGGATTAGGCTGGGCTTCCTTCATCTTCTGATAAAGAAATTTTGCTGAACTTTTCTGGAGTGAAAAGTATTTGTTTTCTTGGTCAGTGGACTGAAACACCTGGGCACCCCAGCCACATGTTCCTGTCCAGATGGAAAGGTAGAGAAGACTAATTCTTGGCATTTTTCCTTTATCCTCCCAATTACACGCTGATAAAATCAGTATTTCTAATTCAAGTTTTAAAACCAGCAAACCAAAGCCATAACCTTTCCTTTTTGTTTATTTGACTTGTTCTTAGTCATATAAAATCAGTGCATTATTATCCTAAGTTGAAAAACTGCATTATGTTTGCATTTGAAAAGAGCACTAGAATGGTTACACTTTAGAGTACCTTTGGTGACCCCACTGCAACGGGAACACGTAGATGGGCAAAGACAAACATCTAGATAGGCAAACATCAGAATTTAGCAGTGGTTTAAAAGCTGTCATAATTTTACTCATTACAGCAAGGATGAGGAACAGCAAAAGAAGCTGCCCAGCTGAGTACTTTTCAAAGAACAGCAATGATTTAGGAGTTTATTTCTTGCAGACTTCCAGTCAACCTTGAACTCCCAACTCCTTATGTCACTTCAGAACATGAGATGGATGTGCTGAGGTAGTTGGGAGAAAGTACTGGTCCACTAACAAACAATTCTGATGATGTCTCAGAGCGCAAGCAATCCCAGTCAAGGGGCCTTTCCTTAAAAATCAGTGGGTGCTTAAGTGCTTTGTTGGAGTGTTGCCCAAGCACTTCCCAACATATTCTGTAATTAGATACCAGCTGCAGCAACTTACAGTTAAGACTTCCTTAATTCCAAGAAACTCTAACCAGCAATTGACACTCTGAGCTAAACAGTGACATTAGCAAGCCACACGCAAGGATGCACTACCATCAGAGAAAGACCGTGCCCACTGTCACCGTAGCAGCCTTTGCAGCTTTGTTCTTGGCTGGATGCTGACAACAAACCGAGTTGCAACGGAAGGTTCAGGTACATGCATCTCTGTGCAAGGCTGAGAAAGTCAGAATGTCAGGAGGACACGTGAAGTCTTCCTTGGTGCAGCCCTTGACTTTGGCCCTGGAGCATGTTAGCAGGAGAGAGTTCGCTTCAGAGAAGGCCCAGGAAAAATGTAAGGCTATGACAAGCTATTGACTTTCAATAAGGCATAGGGCATGCTCTCGGAAAATGGCTGGCTGGGGCTGGAGCTGCAGTCTGGAGACAGAGGGGAAGAATCACGCGAGAAATGTAGGAGCTAATGATGGAGGAGCTTAACATGAGCCTAGTCACTTCGATTATTTCTTTTGAAAGGAAGAGTTACCAGAAGGTGAAGACATCAAGGTGTCCCAGCAAGGCACATCCTTCTATGTTTCAACTTTACCAACAAAAGGACTTTGGGAAGAAATTAAGAAATCCTCCATTTTTGGCAGCCCTGATACTGTGCAGTAAAGTGCCGGGGTGTGTAAGGCAGCCCTGCATGGGCCTGGCAGCCCTGCGTGGGCCTGGCAGCCCTGCCCAGGGAGCCCACAGCACCAGGACAGCACCAGCATCCTGTCAGGGGAGGGAGCTAGGTACCACCATGCTCCCCACTTCTCTGCACTTCTGATCACATTACAAACTGTGGCAACCAGGTGAGGTGATTACTGGTGATTACTGTAATTGATAGCCAAAACTTAGCCTTATTAGCATCTGTCTAACACTACTGAGTTTGGAAAGAATTTAGAGTGTGCATTTGACCTCTGTGGTAGCTAATGAAGGTCTAAGCTAGCCAGGCATAGCTCACATTTAATATTACTGTGATTCTAAATTGGATGTATTGATGACAGCATTATGAACTGTCATCAGGTTTCACAATGCACAACCAGCAAAGGACTTCAGGTCTGCATGAGGTCTTCTTCACAGTGAGGGTGACTGAACACTGGAAGGGGCTGCCCAAAGAGGTTGTGGAGTCTCCTTCTCTGGAGACATACCAAACGCACCTGGACGCGTTCCTGTGTGACCTGCTCTAGCTATTCCTGCTATTCTGTGATTCTGTGAGAAGCAATGCCACTCTCAGGGCAGACAGGTACGCTGAAGAGAAACACATGGCTGGATGTGCAATTCCAGGCAAAGGCTGATGATGCCATGTCTAATCATTTCCAAGGACCAGCTGAGAATGGATTAGACCTGATATGGGCAACAGCCCTTCAGGCACCTTTCATACAACATGCCAAGTGTCAAACCCGAGGCATCCTGCTGTTGTCTTGGGAAGAGTCTTTGACTGCTCTTGCTCTGTATTAGCTACTGCAGAGCTTGGATGGCAACCCAGAAGTATTCCCTTTGTACAGGGACAGGGAGCTTGATGTCAAGATAATTTTTCTCTATTCCAGAGATGATTGTCACCCATTCCTTCCCTTGCATTGAACCAGTTCCTTAAATGAGCATTTCCAGCCAGCCCTCTGAGCCCAACTGCGAGCACTGCCTGTGCAGGTGCAAGAGAACAGAACTGCTTCTCAGTTGGCAGACCAGCACTTTGGAAAAAAAATCACCTACTAACACAAAAAAGGTCATAGATTAGAAAATGGGACAATGAGCAAACAAAAGCTTCTCAGCTGCACATCACCCTGCTCATGGCAGCCCCGTGAGCTTGAAGCACTAACAGGAAGGCAATTTTCTTTGCCTGAACCTTCATTCCTCAATAGCAGCGTTGATTTGTATCTGATCTGACAGAAACACGTGAAGTCCTCTATCTATCAGAGCTGGTCTTATAGCCCTTTTGAGTTGCGCTGGGCTTTGTGAAGGACTGACACTGCAGCCACGCAGGTCATTCAGTGCATCTCCAAGGAAAGAAGAATCTTCCCTGCTCTCTCCCTGGCTTTTCTCCTGTCTGCATAGTTGCTAAACTCCAAAAATGAGTTTTGCTTGCAGACCTTAACATACAGAGTTTGGAAATGGATTAGGCAATGCATTTAGAGATTTCTGACAGCTTTACCCTTCAGGAAGAAATGCAAACAAAATTAAAGCTGCTTCATGAATCTTTAAAGTATTTAATACAAGATATGTTTCTCCAATCAACCACTGGGATGGAGATGACTGTGGGTTTCTCTCCTTCACAAAATTGATGAAATTGCTGGGAATGAAGAAATCTCCTCTGCAGTTCTAGCACAAAAAATACCCCAACATGCTCTGTCCCTGGAAAGCTGCAGAATGATGTGTTCAGGTTTTATGCTGCAGCAGGGGAAAAGAGGCAGAACAGGACTTCATTGAGTACGTCATCTATGAAAGCACACAGATAAATATGAAGAAGATTATTGAATCCTTGCTCATTAATACTAACAAATACTACCTTTAATTGCCAGGTCAATGCTTATTTTGAACCCAGTTAAACCAAGGCTCCGAGCAATCTTACACACATGGTTACCTTTTAGTACCTAAATGCTGCTCTGACTTCAGCAGGCACAGAGGATTTACAACAGCTAAACCACTACATTTAGGGGTAGTTCAATGTCTGATTTCTTTCTCCAGAAAAAATCCACTGAGCCTTTGCAGATAGTACTAGATATAATAGTAACTTTTCAGATGTGGAAATAAACTGCATTGGCACAACAGTGAAAACGTGACAAACTGCGAACATCTCCTTCCTCAGCATGGGATTCTACTGCTGACCAGTCCGACAGGCTGCAAAACTGGATCACTAATCTGTCAGGCAGAGGGCTCCAACTCCTTCCTAATTAATTCTCCTTCTCAGCAGAAGAAGTTAACTGCATTATACTGTAACATTCTCTTTTTATTAAGGATGTATTTTTCTGCCCTATCCAAAAGGAAAAAAGCCCCACAAACAGTAGATTTTTGAGTTCAAGACTTGCTCTTACTTTCTCCTCCAGTTTTGCAGCTCAAGGCCAGCATTCATTAAGAATCATGTAATATAAATACTCCCAACTGCGAACAAGGGAGCAGTGGTATGGAACATTGATGGTCTGTGCACCCTGAGAGAAGCAGCCCTTTGTATTTACAACTAAGGTAAAAAGAGAAGTAACAGTTGTTTTCAGAACAAGCCTAGAAACTATGGTGATACCAGAAGTTACATTTTTACCATGGCTATTTCTTCACAATCTGTGTTGCTTTATGGAACAGCCTCCACTTTGATTTCTCATATGGAAGAAAAATCAACACCTTCTCCTTTTCCCTGAATTTATCTGGGGAAGTGCAGATACAAAATACAGTGCCGTTCTTATTGGTAGACTAGACAGCTCCAAAACCAACAACAATAGTGAGGAATAAAGGATTGGTGGGTGAATTTCCTCCCCTGAGTGACAGCTAAAGAAATTGAGACAGTTTTCACTCCACCTCTACAAGTACCATAACACTCCTGTCAGTACTTGGACATTCAGCATTAACAATGACTTCTTGTATCCATCCGTTTTTGGGTCCTCAGCAAAGGAATTGTTTGCCAAAGCGAAAAAAAAAAAAAAAAGCCAATTTTGAGCTCTTCTGTCTGATCCTTGAAAGAACAAATCAAATGAGAGTTCTGCAAGAACTAAAGGTGATGCTGAAGAAACAACTGCCCTTTCTGCTGCCCGACAGATCATCTTCTTAGTATGCTTCTCTGTCAGGACTTTACAGACTGTAAAAGACCAGCTTCCCAGAATAACTTCTACTGCACACTACATGGAGCAGGTCCTCAAAAGTAATTCCTGAAGAAGAAATTC
Source organism: Jacana jacana (assembly GCA_013400555.1). NCBI lineage: Eukaryota > Metazoa > Chordata > Aves > Charadriiformes > Jacanidae > Jacana > Jacana jacana. The sequence continues at coordinate 9,275 of VZTM01042214.1, forward strand.
ATTGAAATAAAGACACCTCCTTAGCCATTTCTCAGTACAAACTGTGTCTTTTCCTCCTCCCACAGTGTTTCAGTGCTTCGTATTAGAGGGAGTCAGGGGAAGTCAACCAAGGTAATCTGTCATCCAGCTTTTCTGGTACTATTCTACTATTCTGGTACTATTCTGCTCTATTTGGCTTAATTTCTCCCTTCTCTATGACAAATTATTTTATGCATATGGTAGAAAGCCCTGAGAACTGTCAATCAGTGAGTGATAACACAATATATATACATCATTAACATACGCAGTGTGAAGACGGCACGACTTGTAAAGAATAGTAACCCTCACATTTAGGATTATTAGACTCTTCAAAAGTAGCTGCCACACACGTAAAATAAGAAGGCTTGTGTTTCAGTGAGCTATTTCTGCCTTTCCTCAGGCAAACAATACCAGAAACATTCCATCATTTCTAATCCTCACATTGACTTACACATACAAAACGCTAAAACTATTTCCCATCACTTCTAAAACAAGCCCCTTTATTAACATGAAAAATGGCTAAAAGCTCAGATCCTTCTGTAGTAAAAAGTATTTGCCTTTTTTTTTGGTAACTTAACTTGAGTCACTAATATGTTTTGAAAGACCATCTGTAAGAAATTTCCACTGTATCCCCCAGTGTGCCCATTCAGATCTGCCTGTGGCTCTACACATGCTGCATCATAAAGCATTAGGCTGATTGGAAATTAATGGAGAAGCTGAAATCTACTTTCAAATGCTTTTCAAAAACCCCCAAAGAAATTGTTCCCCCTATGCAACTTTATTTTTAATGGTGCTGCACTTAAATTTAAGGAAGAGACCAAGTAAATTCCAAGTGACACGTATTCTGCCTACTTTTAGGTGATTAAACACTAATGGCTTATTTAGATTTGTCAAGAGATTCTCAAGATTTCTGGAGGATCCTGGTGCCTGTTCCGATTTGATTTTCAGCTTGCATCCTTTAAAAGTGAAAACCAGACAATGTTATTTTAAAAGAAAGAAACACAAAGGTGGTTTTGCAGAGTTCTGCTTGGAGATTGGAGATCTCTTTGAACTTGAAGTCAATTGAAATATAAACATCAGTGAAACCAACGAGCCGACTCTACATAAAGGCAAAACTAAAGGCATTTTTGCCCATTCACAATAGCAGGGCTTTGCTTCAAAGTTCTTACCAGCAAAACATACTCAGAAGACACTACCTTTTGCACAACTTTTTGAAACTTAATTCTGGGAACTATGCTGTCTATGGAGGAGAGGGAATATTCCCTCATCTCAGAGCTTGGTTAAACCTAAGACCTCATATTTCAAAAGGGGAAGGTTCATAAAAAGCCATTCAAGAAGCCAGAAGATGTTTTCTTGGGTGTATTCACAAAATTGGCTGCAATCAGTTGGCACCAATTGGCACCATTTCTTGTTCCTGCCACCGTGGGTCATTACTCTCCAGCTAGCAATGTGAAGTCAGCTATTTAGCTGCATTTCCAACTGGGATTTCTAGCAGATTTCCCATTAGGAAGTACTCTTCCACTCAAGGTGATGCATCAAGATTCCAAAAAAAGATAAGACCGTTATGGCAAACGAAGAATTAATCCCAGAATGACTGCAGGGAGTTAGAAGGTAACAGTCCAGACATCCAAAAGTGGACTACGTATCTTAAGATTCCACCTTTTCTAAATTGGCTCTCCCATTGTACACCAATTCCATGACAGACATAAGGAAAAGTAGTGCAGTGGATGAAATCAAGGGAATAATTTTCAATAAATAATCTATAAGAGTAAACTCACCATTTTCCATTTGCCCGCAAGAGTTTGCTGTACCCATGAAGCTATTTGTTATTCTGATAGTAATACATAAATACAGAAAGTTATCCTTGACTATTAATAATATACTGCAAGTATTTAATATTAAAAATTCAATGTACTTCTGTTTGATTTTGACTATCTCAGTCCTTCAGCTGGTGCTGTTGGTGATGGACAGAGGCTGAATATCAGAGTGCTATCTAGAAATGTAGGGCAATAAAAAAGTTCTCAAGGTAACTGCTGCAGAGCTCTTCAAGGATTTCATTACAGGCCTGCTGTCACGTTGTAGTGTGGTGGTAGGAGAAGGAGGATAGAGGAATGCAATAATTTTCTACTATTACTTCAGCTAACAATGTTTTTTATGGTCTTGGGAGGACGTACTACCATGTTTGGCAACCAATTCTTTCTTTAATGCGCTCCAGTGTATTTCACAGGAGACCACCTTTAATCTCTGGTCAAATCCAGTTATGCAGCAGAATGTTTCTTTCTACCTGTGTACAAATACAGGAGGGGTGGAGGAGTAAACAACCAAACAGGAGGTCAGTCATAACCTGAGTAAACCTACCCCCTCACTGCCTTCCAAAACCACGGTGAGAAGCTCTTAACGTTGCCCCGTCCCAGCAGTTCTAAGGGCTGGCTGAAGCCTGGAAAGACAAGGCTTCCCTGGGGCTTCCAGCACCCACTGTGCTGGGCTGGTGCAGAAGCTGGTTTGACTAACCAGCAACAGCCTTGAAACGTTTAAACACTAGTCACAGGGTTTTTCCTCTTGGCTTAAATGATCAATTTCTATCAGAGTGAAAACAGACCCGGTTTATGGTATGCAGGAAGAATTATGGTTGAAATAGAGCAGTGCTCCAAGAACAAACGCATAAAGAATATTGATTTAGCTCTGAAAATGGGAGTATTAAATCCATGATGTTTAGATGCTTTATATGGGATTGAGCAGAGAGCCTGGTGGTCGTAGCAGCATGTGTATAAAAAGGCACATCTCTGAGTCCAGCAGAGAGGACAAATGAAGGTGCATGTGCCATATGTATTTCCCTCAGCAGGGAGGGGCAGGAAACTGCCCTACAAACTAAGCCTCCTTAAGAGATGATGGAGAGCATCCACAGATCTCAACGGACTTTGGATCAGGACCCTGCAGGGTAAATCATTGGGAAAAACCAGCTCCGTGAAAACCTAAAAACATTCAGATCCTTAAGTGCAGATGGGACTTTACTCCTCTTTACATCTTTCCCAGTGATACTTGCATGATGTTGTTTGTGTATTAGAATGACTTTATGACACGTCCTATTCAAGTAAAGCAGTTAAGCATATCTTAACTTCACTGGGGCTACTCATACATGTAAAACTAGGGAAATATTTAAGTGCTTCATTGGACTGCAGCCTAATTGCACTTTTATAAATTTTGTTTAAATTAAAGGTAGCTAGAGGTGAACAGCACAGTATTCAACTATTCCGTGCATTTAGAAGTTAAATGTTAACAACAGTTTCTTACCTTCTAACTATTTTAGGCACTTCAGAAAACTCCTGCATTTTAATTTAATTTAGAAATAAAAACATTTTTTAAAAACCCAGCCACATTTGACTTCTTGTCTAGCACCCAGCCAGCATCTAGGGCATACACTTCATAGCAGCAGAACACTTCAATGTATGGGGATTTTTTATATTTATGAGCTCTTATTCTAATTCAGAAAAACAGGTCAGCATATGCTTACTCTTCACTCAGGTTGACAGAAATTAGGCACACATCCTAGACCAGGCAACATACTGAAGTAGGATTGTGAATTTGAGCGAGCCAAGGACACACGTCAGTCTTTTCCTGCCTCTCTCAGGAGCTATGGCCATTCTAGCACTTCAACATTCATGCACCGCTCCTGCCCAAATCTGCCGGTCAAGAACAATTTCCTTTTCCTTCTGTGTTCTTCAGTGGTTTTGCCTACTTGCCCGCAGTCATTCTGAAGTTACACTGGGGGAACCATGCCCTTCTTCATCCCTCATCTACAGACAGACACATTCAACCTGTTTCATCCAGACTATTTGCTCAAACCTGTACTTAGAGAAATGTCCACCCCACTGCTTCCAGAGATTCTCAGATCTGTCAGGCAAAGGAGCCGAGCGCTCCTCCATGGGTAAACAGATCACAAATTCCCCGCCTCCTGGGTACACGGGGGTTAATAACACCACGGCATTACGCCAATGAACTAGCTGTCGGTCATGCATTTGTTTTCAGGCAGTGCAGAAAATAGAGGAGCAAAGCTTCAATGTCATTTTTATCTTGAGTTTACTGTAAACTGCACCATGACCCTCTGGGAGAACTGTATCCTAATGAAACATCCACGGAGGGGAGGAAAGCTTATTGCAGGGGCTGATTGAGACAACTGTGCACTTTGTGGATGGAAATAACTAATATTTATGCCTTTCCACTGGAATTTTAGGGGTACAGGCTAATTTAGCAACAGCACCCAGGGGTATTTTAGTGCACTGTTTTAATTATTATTGCTGCTATTAATATTCTACCATTAGTCAAGTCTGAACTGCTGTCTCTGTCAGAGAGGTGTGTTTCATACTACCCCAGAGGCTGCCCAATGCTAGGTCAGTTCTGAAGACAAAATACATAAGTGCAGACTAACAAAAGACTGAGAGTGTAGAATAAATAATATATTCATCCCTTGGAGCAACGAAGAAAATAAACTAATTAAAAAACTATTTGGCAACCTGAAGGCATCTCACACAGGTAAAATGCAACTCCAGAGGGCTTCGTTTCCAGAAGCTGAGAAAAGGGGAGCTTTGTACACAAAGCTGAAAACTCCTGTAATTTAAAGCTGCCTGATGCCTCACTGATAAATCTGGTCACACCACCACTCCCCAGAATTGTAGGTGCGCTTCGCAGCCCAAGGGGATTTGGATTCTGCCTGATGTCTGCCTAACAACAGTCCTCATTTTCTCTTTTTAATTCGGTGAGTCTGTGCTGGGCAGCCAGCTCTGCTGCTCTCCTCCATTGAATGGCTTCCTGTCATGGCTTCAGTGATCCCTGCACTTAGGGATATATTCTAAATCTCCACAGAAAACAAAGATTAACATTGCTTTCTCTTATTAACCTTCTGCTGAGCAACAGCCTTCCAGCTTGCTTTCTGGGGAAGGAAGATAGGGAACACTGATTGAGAGTAGTTTCCAGGTCACAATAACGTACAGAGGATTCTTAACCCAAGACATTGCAGCCCATCCCAAGTTTCTTTGCAAAGAATAACTTTGGCTCAAATACTCATTAATTATAGACATAGGCTACTTGTCTTCCTAAGAGAGAGCATTTACTTGCACACTGAATGAAAAAAACCACTAGAAACCCAGAACATGCCGTGCGTTTCCTCAGTGGCCCTGCGTTTCCAAACCTTCAGCTAGCTAAAAGTCCCACGACAAGTTTGTGTGAAAAATGCAATTTCCCAGTCGATTTTCTGCAGTGCTCACAAGACTATTCCTCTCAATGCATAGAATCATCAAGAACCAGAGAGATGGGGAATCTGATTTTACACCGTGTTTTACGCCCTGGTCTCCTGCTATAAACACTGAGTGGGTTTTTCCACCACCTTGGGGTTCCGAGGCTTAGCAACACACGCTGCATGATGTTCACTTCACAAGGGTTATTTAAACACACCTGGACAGCCAAGAAATAGAGACAGCAAGGATCAGCCTGGGGTTGGCTTTACACAGGAGGCATGAAAGCACAGGCCTTGAGCTACTGCTCCTCAGGGCTGGCACCATATTTGAACAGAAGTCTTCAGGTGGGAACATTCAGCTGCTGCAGGATTTCTTGTGGCCAAAAGGACAAAATTGCATGGACTCAGCTCCACAATGATTTCTTATTAAGACAGCCAGTTGGTTTGGGAGAAATTTAGGGAAAAGAGTGCAGAGGCTGCACAGCAAACTACTGTTACTGGACCTCCCTTGGCTATGGTTTGGGTTTAAGACTACAGTAGAAGGTTTAGAAGCAATACAACAGAAGCCAAGAAGCCTCCAGAAAGCTGAAGGAAGAGAAAATGGAGACCCCATACTTCAACATCATAAAACTATCTAACAACTGAACTGGCAGATGCTGTTTCAGAGAAACAAACCTTGGAAAGCACCTAGATCAGGCTATCCAAGACCTGGAACTTACATTCTCAGATACTTCTGGTTCTGACTGCTTTTAAGAGTCTCTGTCTTTTATTAGCACTAAATTCACACAAAACAGGAGACATGGGCAAAACAAGCAAGAACTGACACTATTAAAATGAAACACTGCTTCAACTTGAAGTTCACAATTCAGTTTTATTTCAGACAGAAGAGTAAATTGTCTGACATTTTGGCCTGTTTATGTTTTTATTACAAAGACACAAACAACAACTAAAACCCCTTTCTGTTATTTGACCTGAAACCTTGACTTCCTATACTGTGAAGCCTATCCAAATAAAACAGGAACCAAACCTAGCTGATTTTTAAAGTTACACCGGGAAGGCATTTGGAGATGACACATATCTCACATTATAAGCAGAAGTAAATTTGCATATAAATTTAAAGAAAGAAGAAGGAAATATCACTTCAAACCATTAGAAGAATTCCTTCAAAGGCGTAAGAAGGATATCAGGTGAAGTGTAACAGAGATACATGTAAGAAAACATAAAAGGAAAAGAAATACTACTCTGAATTCATTGCCTGACTTGTTCTGTTACTTCTTTTTATCCTGTAATGTGGTATCATGGAGTGTAACATAACATGACAGTTCAGAAATGTACAGGAATACCCTTTTCTCCCTGGAAGTGAGAGAAGGCAACAATCAGCCATCGGCCCAGGGGAGGGAAATGAAAGAAACTTTAAAATGCCACCATATAGCTGCAAGTCATGGCTGGATCTCAGCGGTGCTTCTGCACCACAGATATAGATTAACCTGTAGAAAACAGCATGCACAATTTGAAGACAGCATCCCACCATTGCCCTGAAGGAGGAAATACTTCTGCTATGAAAATATTGTGGCACTCCATTTTCAAGTTCAGAAAATTACTACAGTCTCTAAAGCATACTTTTTGAATAAAAACAAAAAAAGCAACCAAGTCTAAGGCACCCATTAATGCACACATCACACGAGACACATTTAGTCTTACAATCGGTAAGAAAAATGGAAGCTTTTTGACTATCTTTTTTTTTCCCTTGCAGCTGAAAACTGTGCTACATCCACAATTTTTCCTCCACAGCTGCTTGGCGGCAACCTTACCCAGGCTGCCCATACTGGCAGGTCATTCTTCCACATGTGTTGCTACTACACACATTCCCTTTTGTTTCTGTGAGCCTTGGGGCACTTAGCATTTTGGATTGGATTCACCTGAAATCCTACAGAAGCTGGCTGTCCTAGGTTCCTGAGGGTGAGACCTCCAGAGGACATTACACACTATCCATCTTAAGCAATGCTACTGTGTCTTCTTCTTCTCTGTTGACTATAAAGGCAGTCAAGTTGATCACCTTAAATTAGATTTCTACTTTTCAGTCAATGTTATGCAACCCACCTTCGGTAATCTATTCATGTATTCCAGAGTACGTACTGGTGCAAACAAACTGCAGGGAATGGTTTCAGGTCTTACTGCATTTAAACACAACATTGCAATCAGTTATTTTTCGTGCTCCCTAGTTAATCAAATTCAGCCTTCACATTTATTAGTGCTGAAAGTCATGCAGAACTTGTCTTCAACAATTAATACACACAAAGGCACTGCAAAAATGTAACAAGGAAAATTACCACATTTGAACATAAGGTGGGTTTTTGGGAAAGGTTGTTCTTTTTTATGGTTCTGTTGAATTTAGCCTTGCTGGTCCTCCTTTTATTATCTCATGAGCCAGTGTTAATAATCAAGATCTATATTATATGCTTTGTGGTATAATTAAAGTCACTACTTAATTGGAAAGCCTAGCTAGCACTAAACAAAAGGGAATCAATAACATATCCAATGGGAAAAGCCAGAGAAAACTATCGGATATCAGAAATAACTGTGAGATACTGCTACTATAGAGACAGCATGGAGAGTGGCTCACGGGGAGTCTCTGCTCAGGTTCCACGTCCTGCAAAAAACACTGTTACTATCTCCTCAAAGCCTATGGGGTCAACCAACTCCCAGGTACAACAGAGCACAAGGCAGAGTATTACTGTAGAGAAACCTGGGCAACCTCATGGTCATACTCTACTGCTGGTGATCAAGCAAAACAAGTCTGAGCACCTTCCTGATGACCAGATGGCATTAAAAACTGGCTGGAAAGTTTCTCACCAATTCTTTTATTATTGGGAAACATGGTCACAGTGTTAATCTGTCCCTCAGTCTGCAACTGAGGACGTATTCAAAGACCTAATAGTGACCTGGGAATTTAGAAACAAAGGTTTGAGCTCACATTCCAATTAGTATCTCATTATTTATGCAAAGCAAGCAGAGCTCCAGAAGAAGCTGGGAGAAGGCTTACAGTAGCTTCAGAAACGTGGTCAAGTCAGAACTGCAGGTCTCAATGCCAACTCCAGAGGTACAGTGCATAAACTGAGCACTGGGAGCAAAGCACAGGGGCTGGTGGTACCTATGTTTCATGGGGATCTTCCTTTCCTAGCCAAAGGGGTAGGTTGTTTTTTCTCCTCTTTTGTGCGTTTTACACAGATCTAGTCTAAGAGCTCTACAGCCAAATAGGAAACATTTCCCAAAATGCAGTCATAAGCCTTTGGCACACACAGAAATACACAAATAAGCGCAACTGGCCTGGAGGTATAAGCAAATTTAGCTTCTCAACCGATATCCCAAATAAGCCAACTCAGAATTCCAACACCAAACACCGTGCAGCGGCCGGTCAGAGCCCAGGTCTCTGCAGAGGAAGCAGCCCTGGGACTTACCCAGTCCACACCAGTTCCTGCAGCTCTGGGGCAAATTGGCAAGTCAGCTCCAACTTAAGTACATCTCTCTGAAGCTCTGTTGCCAGTTGTGCATACCCAGTGTGTGTGCCAGGGCGGCCGTGCCGGGTGTAGGCGACTGCACACAGGCGAGGACGGTGTCCAGCCTGTGTAACTTGGCAAAGCTGGCTGAGGACAATATAAAGTCCCAGAGCACGTGTACATACATGCCTCCTTCGCACTGTTCAAAATCCACCTCTGGATATTGATTTGGGATTTAATTAAAATACTTCAGTTAGTTTCATCTCTTACTCAATTTCCATCCCATAAACAATCCCAACGTGTTGCCCAGAGGTAATTCTGTCTACTCCATTTTCTGTCTCTGTTTTTCCTTCTCTCTGCTTTAACTCACATCACATACACAGAGTGGCCAAAACTGGTTTTCCAGAATTTTAGCGTGGATTTTCAGATTTATTGAGTAGGCGCAAAAAAAAAATAGTCAAAAAGTTAAAAAATAAACCCAACTGAAATAAAAATATTGAGTCTGTACTGTGAGTGTGAAACAGTGTCACCTGAAAAAGGAAACGCTTCATTTCATCTGTTTGAATTTACTATGACCTGACATTCATCTCAAAGTCTCAGTGGAAGCCAGTGACAGAAAAGTCATTATTTTGAAACTAAATTTTTCATAGGAAAAGAAATATTTTGTTAGTATAAACATTTCATTTAAACAATAATTTCACAGATGTTCAGTCTGACACAAAATATTCTTTGGTTTTGTTGTTCTTTGGGTATTTTTAGTTGCCATTTTTATTTGCTCATCAGAAATTCTGGTTCCTGACCAGCACTGGATCTGTTCCAGTTCCAATGTTCCTTGCAAAAGGGCCCATTAGGTTGCACTCTGGTTAACCTGGGAAGAATCCTAAGGGTCTGTTTCAATTTGAAGACTCCTGTGTTATTTTTCTAAGCTGCGCAAAGAACACTCCGTGTCCCCAGACGACATGAAAACTGGGTCATGAGCCAGAGCAAGCTGCAGAGGTGGAGAAAATCAAATAAATCCAGGTCTAGCCCTCTTCAACCCACTGATCCAAAAGCTGATGCTCTTGGAAAGCCCTCTGCCTTCCTGCCCTGCTCCTGCAGGGACCTCCAACACAGCTGGGCAGAGAAACTGCCCGCTCTGATGGCCTCGGGCTGTTGGACCAGACCACTGACCCTCCTCTCACGACAGCGAACTCCCACACACATATATGATTTGGCTTGAGAGAGCTGCTGCCTCATGCTTCAAAAAAATTAAATCATAGTCCACAGTTCACTACCATAAAAAAAGAAAAAGGAAAAAATAGCCCATCAAAATTAAAGGTGAGCTGCCTGCGTTGGCAGAAGGCTGGAGCTCAGCGGCCACTGAAGAATGGAATGGCAGTTTTCTAGCCTCATACTAGCTACTGTTATTAAACCCTTGAATGAACAAATCAGAGATCTATTTACCAAGCCTGCCCCCTTGATAGCACTATTTGATCAATTCCAGAATCCTTTTTGATAGGTAATTAAAAAAGCTTTTCCTTAGGTATAGAGTGGAGTGAACCATTAATTACACTTCAGAGCCCTAGAGATGCAATTCCTTTGCTATTGTGAAATGTCTATAGCATGCAACGCAAATGCTCGCCTCTATAAAAGAGCTGAATAAATGAAAGCAATTTCCTTGAGACCTTGATTCCTCTGCTTTTTATGGCTGAAGACTTGAGTTGCCTCAGCATTAATAAGTTTGTTCTTTAGGGCTGAATTTTCTCAATACAAACATCCATGACTATAACATAAAGAAATATCTTCTTTGGCTGATAGAGCCAGCAGACTGAATCCATACATTAGCATTATTGTTATCACTGAACTGCCACAATGCACTCAGCATCAAGTTGCACAAAAAAGATCAGTTAAATTAAAGATCCTCGCCAAGCGGTGACAATTTCTTGTAAAAGCCAATTTAGCCCTTGTGAAAGCTCCAGGATCATATTAACTTCTCTCAAAAGTGTGCATAATGCATCACAGCAAGTGGTTTTAACAAGTGCATGTGTGCGTATGTGTGGACGTGTCCTGCATGTAGAGAAACCCCAGAAGTTATTTAAGTTGCAAAGTCAAGTGATAGAAAGTTAGAAAATGCCAGATTTACAGGTGTTCAACCTGTTTAATTCAATCCCTTGCGATCCAGCCGGTGCACCAGAAAGAACAGGGGAATTGATGGTGTCCTGAGAGACAATGCTTGTGTTTGAAAGCATCTGGTTAGTTGACACTTCCCAATTTTCCAGGATGCCACACTGTAAAACAAGCAGCTTTTGTAAGTTTGGAGGCCCTTCCCCTGCATTTGAATGAAATTCCTTAAGGTTTTGATTTTTGTTTTCTGCATTCTTCATCTTTGATAAAGTCAAAATCTACTGTCATATGGGAGTCTAGCACCTCTGTCTTCACGCATGATTGGAAAGGACTGAGTCTGATCCTTTGTTACTGGAGACTTATAAATATACTGGAGAAATATAAGTTACAGACTTATATTTTGTGCTACAAAGCAAAGGCTGTTATCCCCCCAAGGGGCAGATGAGAGCTGCTGCCATTCCTGAGAGAAGAGCTAAACCTGTTTTCGTTCTCTACTCTCAGTTACCCCGGACAAATTAAAACCCTTGAAGACAAATGACTACACAGGGGTTTAGGTGGCTGGCTCTGGGCAGTTCTGTTGTCAAGATCGCTATTAGACTCTCAGTTGTGTTGCTGCAGATCTATTTTTGACTATTCAGACAAACATTGGCCCCTTGACATTACAGTAAGAAAGATGTGCACACAGCCCAGCACATTTCACAGCCTCCCCTGGGTAGGATTTCAAGGCTATTCTACATCTATGCATGTTGGTAGATAGAACTGATATAAACACATGCGCTCATGCTTTCATGCACTTATACATAAGGCAAACACGGATTTATCTCCACTACGTACTCAGGTTCATGTGATCACAACCCTCATTTTGAAAATAGAAGAATGTAAATGGAAATTAATCCAGTAGCATTTCACCGTTAAATAACACTTTCCCCAGAGAACCACACAGCAAGTTCTAGCTTAGCCATGTGCTTCCAAGGGAAAAATAACCTGTTCCTTACATGAGAAGCTTCTCTTTTTTCCATTGCACAGAAGAAATAGGGTATGGTAGTGGGAGCTAGCAAGTCCTGCTGATACTTTACTGCTGGGAAGAGAGATCAGGGCATTAAACATCCTGAGCTCTCTGCAACATATTTCCCATGGTGGCACAGCCCTTGAAAAACTTCTGCTCAGCAGAGAGCCAGGATGGGGCTGCAGCAGAGCCATGCCGAGACCTGCGCTGCTTCCCTCACCCCTTCTCCTTGCAGCTTGCCTTCAACTCCAGAAACGTTTTTCAAGCCTGATATGTTCCTGCATGTCAGGAGATGAAAATAATTTCATCACAAGCATTATGAATTCCCTTGTAACACAAGTAATCTTGTAAAATTCTTTCGGCATTAATGAAGATTTCAAACATACTGAAAAATTTCCTTTAGCATTCAGATGGTTAGTAACAGCCTATTCTAACCAGACCACTACTGTAGAGTTATTTTTACATATTTCAACAGACAAGATATCAACCGCCTTCCACTGAGTACATGAAGGAAAATCTCAGATTAGTCTCAGACAAGGATGATTAGCTGAATATTTCTAAATACTCATCAATCAATCATACTCAATCATAATAAATCCTGAGTATTCTGCTTGACGTTGAACTCAAACACATTTCATTCTCACCACTAGGTCTGTGCGTCTTCTCGGAGCACTCAGGGGCACAGTACTCAGCTGCTTCAAGGCAAAAGTCACCATTATATAGTACATTATGGAAAGATCATCAGCACATTTTGAAAATCAGTCCATTTGATGTAGGTGGAATCCAACCAGAAATGAAAATATTGCTCAAGATCACACTGAATAAAGTTACAAATTGTTGGAGAGGCTTTGCATTGTTTTATAAAACAAAATTGCAACTTCTCTATATTATGTGTCTCCTGCAACTAAACAGAGCTTGAAATATCAATTCACAGCATGGTTTTGCGCTGTTTCCCCCAGGTTGTCTGCTTTCTACACAGAAACAGGGCAAGCATTCTAGCTGTGGGAGGTGCAGTATCAGAGAAGAAGAAGCTGCGACGTATTTATTACACCATGTTAGGATCAAACTATAATTTTGTAATTATTGTGTGAATTGTAATCACAAGCAAGCTATTTACTGTCAGCACTTCAATTTGGCACACAAACACAATTTGGCACACAAACATATAACATGCACAAAATCTGCTGTTCTCTCCTGCACTGATTTAGTGACTTTTATCTTCAAGAACAGGCTTCTTCAGTGAAAAGAACTGTCTGCCCTGGCAGCAGTGGGGAGGAAAGCAGAACACAACACGAGAGTGTGGGAAAAGTGTCTCGAGAGCTGAACTAGCCAGCCAGGCTTGCTTTACTACAGCAGAGGCCGTGGAGGAGACTCCAATTTAGGAGCCTGCATGGTCACGCTGTCTGACTGTACACCGCTTCAGTGGAACATAGTTTTTTAATTTGCTGGGTTGGGGATGAAAATACCTCTGAAAAGCAATTAAGTTGCAGAATGTTTATTGAAGCGATGCTAGTAGATGGAAGAACAGGCTTATTCTACCAGAACAAGACACTGGACAACAATAAGAGGGGAGTTCAAAGATAATAATTCTGATGGAATTTCTTTTAAAAGAAGATTAAGCCTGGAATATTACCAGTCCTCCATTTACATAGTGAAATCACGTTTACTTTCATAAATTTTGTCTATGCAATGCAAAGTTGAGTGCAAATTCTCCTGGTTCCTATCTTTAATACCTACCAGTGTGCAAATATGTTGATCTGAACATTTTAAATGATAGCCAGACTGGGAAGAAACCAGTTTAATACTTTGGGAATGCAAATCCAGAAGTGGTTTTATTTTATTCCCAGGCTGGCCATGGTCATTGTACATGGTCTTGGACATTAATTCTAACTTGCTTCTCAGTTTAAAAACAGAAAGTTCTCCCTTTTTAAAAACGAAACGTTCTGGGAATGACATGAATACAAATGACAAGCAGACTGTGAAGGGCTCAGCGATGAGAGCCATTATCAAGAGACGGAGAGCTGAGACCATTGGGCAAGTCATTGAACAACGCTGGACAAAACAAGAGTGGTTTTCCCAAAGGCTGTCTCAAAGATCTGGAGGTTTAGTTCTCTCCAATATATAATTAGAGCAGAGTGTCTAATCCAAACAGAAAGTCAAGATCAGCTCTGCCCTATGGTTATGATGCACAATTATCACTCGTTAGGGCAGCGTTCAGGTGTGGCACTGCAGGGTGGATAACAAGAGGTTGACGGGATAGGGAGTGAAAACCGTCTCTTGGCGTTAGTGAGAGCCCCCAAGAGAGACTGTACATGAAGAGCTGTGCATTTGAAGAGGTCAGAGACAAAAAGCACTGCTTATGAGGACAGCAGAAATTTCTGATAGAAAATGGCAACCAAATGGCAGCCCCAAGGCCCTTTGATACAAGTGGCTAAAACTCTTCATAAGGGCTTCTACCTTCTCCAAACTTTCACTCACTTTTCATAGCAAATTCAATCTGAAGAGTTTTCCTGTGACTTATAAGTATCTAGAGACAAGTATTTCAATTCCAGCATCTAGACCTAACTAGAACCTCCTCAGAAGTGTGAAAACAGCACAAGGAAGACAGTTCTCCCAGTAACTGAGACAGTTAATCATGCAGCGTGGCCGTATGAGATTCCCAAAATGAGCACGTCAAAAGGCTTATCTGAATGACTCATCAAAGCTCCCAAGTAAAACTGAAAGAGCTTAATCTGAAGTGAAGCATCCCTGCATTGCAAATGCTCCTGTCCTTCTGACAGCTGCTGAGCTAGATTCAAGATTTACTTTTGTATTTCCTAGTAGAGGGTTCTCATTAATTATCCAGGTGACCACAGCAGCTGGTAACAGGCTGGGTCAAACCTCACTGATTTTTCATTTGAAAAACTTCATGCTGATTTTAAAGGTTTTTGGAACAGATCTGATACAAAACTCAAATATTGGCATAACTACAGACTACTTTTTTTCCCCAGAATAATTCCACAATGGATTTTTATGACACATCAAGAGAGATGGAGAGATGAGACCACTGGATGAGTCAGTACACCTGCATCAAATGTGATAGCAAAGCAGTAGGTGCTTTACTCTTTCCCACTTCTTTTACCTAGGTTTTCTTCTGTACAGCAAGCATCTGAGAAAACAAATGCTGAGTCAATACTTCTGAGATTAGATTAATAGGTAACACAGCTAATGAAATTTGTACTTAAACTGAAGTTTTGGTTTTGGCAGCTTTAACTGCCTGAAATCCTAATTCAATTGCAATCTACTCACAGAGCACAGCTGTTTTGCTTGGCTAAACTTTTCTCACCACTTTAATAAGATACTTTTTTATTTAACTTTCAGTTCTGCCTAGGAGCCCCAGTGGGTCTTCTAAAAGAGAAGATTATTATTAGAAATTAATTAAGTATTCTTTTCAATTCTGCCTCCTGAGAGGAACTAGGCATTGCTGCCGATCTCCTCTGCATTAAGACATTACTGATTGTCATTCGAAGGATGACAGTGCAGATGTCTCATCTGGAAGATACATAACTCCATAAATATGAAAGATTCGAAAGACATTTAATACAAAATATAATAAATCAGTACAAATATTAAACATATAATTGCAATGTCACACGTAGCACGGGCATGCAAAGACTACAACACCAGAATAAAAATAAACACGTATTCCAGAAAATAATACTCTTCTTGCAATTATAGCACCCTGATGGACTAACTTAGTCCATGTTTCAGCATATTGTAAACCCTGAATATACAATTCTAAGAACATCAAATGAAATTAAAGAAAAGGCAGTTGATTTGATGGGGATTTTTTTAAGTGACCGGTGTCTATGAAGTGTTTGTTGTCACTTCCCCTCCTTCCATTGCACACAACTTCAAGGAGCAGAGACTGAGGTTCCCACCCCTGACAGTGGGCTGAGCTGGCACTACCTTGCTTTTTCTTAAAGAACCAAACCCAAATGAACTATCTCCAATATCCTGATGTAGTTTTTGATCTGAGGCCTTGAATGGCCATATTAATGCATTACTTACAGAATTAGCTACACATTTAACATGACACTTCATGGTTGAGATGGCAGTTGGTCTTCCTAATTTTCAGTAAACTCAGGGGTATATGTATGACCAACTGCTGTCACGAACGCCACCATGGTTTAACAGAACAACAATCAATCACTTACTCTTAATAATCATGTAGCATTCAACTTACTTTTTTGGTCTGTAGTCAGGAATGGTCCGGTCCAGTGATATCCTGTCACTGAGTTGGGCATTGTAACCGTATTCTTCGTACTTAGTCTCCGATTCATGGCTATCATCTCTCAGGGTAGCAGCCATTCCTCCCTGGCCCAGGCCTCCTGGACCTTCAACTAATCCCATGGGCTTTGCCAGACCTAAATGAAAAAGACAAAACCCCCCAAATTATTAATATGAAGGAAATGGATCTAACCTTTTCTGTGACCACGGCATTTTTTTAGATATACAAGATCTGAACTCTCATGAAATGCCTAATTATCCTTAAGAGGTTTAATTTCATCACAGTGTATCTGCATTTGAAATGTACAAAATCACCCAGTCAGATTAACATGTCTTAGGGAACTCTTACTAAAACCACTTACCACTTCCCGCAATAGTCTGTTCTGTTACAAGGTGCCCTCAGCTGCCAACAGTGTGCCAGTGAAAGATACCATCACCAAACACTGCACCTACTAAATACCTTGATGAAGTTCATCAGAAACCCAAATACTCAGGACAGATGAAAAAGGAGTATGAGAAGGAAAGGCAAATTTTCCTCATAAGAACTGGAGGCCATGCCCTCTCCCAGTATAGCCCATTATAGCTCTGTTCATTTTAAGGGAGATAATGTTGAATTTCTACCACATGGAGATCTGCCAGTTTAACTCTGTATTAATGTCAGTTCTGGAATAAGTGTTGTAGCTGAGACATCTGCTCTGTGCCTCTAAGACCACCTGCAGCTCTTGAATGGTTCGTGTCTGGTTCCCATGATGAACACTACTACATGACTGGCCACCAGCTGCTGCTGGGTGGGAAGTACAGGGTAGATCTAACATCACCGTGTCAGTCAATAGCTGGGTCATTTGGACACAAATGTAGACCTCGCCCAGCCTGTTAACACAAAGATGTGCTAAAACCATTAGGGAACTGACACCATCTCTCAGCTGGGAATTACTCTGGATTTCGTTTGTCCTTCAGATCTCTAACAAACAAAATATGCACATTATGTAAAATTCTCAGCTCTATTCAGCTTATAGGATCAGAAAGTTTGGAAACACTTGAGCTAAAACAATTAACCCCACATTGCTTAGTGATAGGATATTAGCCAGTCGACAACACACTTCATAGGTTTCATTGACTGGTATATTACTGCTCAACTCAAAAAGTACATGTAAAAGAAAAGTAAACCAACATTAAAAATGCCCATATGATCGCATCACCAAGAACTTCTTCCATGGCAACGGGCATTTAACTTGGTGCAGAATTCTCATAAATAAGCTCCTGAAATATCCTGTGTTTAATGTCAAAACTTTCCTTTCCAAAAGGCTCACTATCAACAAGTCATTATGAGAAAAAAAAAATTATTTATAATGGCCTTGAGGATACCACACAGAAATGTGCAAATATCCTCCAAATCATTTACAAGACAAAGCAAAACAGGTAGAGTTTGACCTGCTCAACATTTTTCAAATTAAGAATTTTTCAAGAGGGAAATGTCATCATTTCAACAAAACTACTAAAGAGAAAGACAGAAAGAAACTGTTAACACCTGCTAGTAACAAGCACACAAGGCAGTACAAAGCTGAGACTGCCTTCTCCAACTCACAGTAAGGTCTGGGACAGTTTAGTCCCTCATGAAGGAACATCTCTTGCACCTCATTGCTAACACTGTCCTTGCTTCTACCTCCATCATCATCTCTGCCTAATTACAGGACAGAACAGAGAGGCAGTGGCTCATTAGTGGTTTTGAAGAGTAGAGCTAGCATTTTCTGCTGTGGGTGTTTATGAGAAAATCCTGTGCTAAGGTTAAGTGCAATATTACAAATTGTCGGAATACAAAAGAACTGAGTACCTGCAGTACTCGGGAATTTTGGTACTGAATTTCAGACATTGCCTACAAAAATCCATCCCTCATACTGCAATCAGTGATCCCAAGTCAAGGCAGAACTTGTCTGTGTTTGTGTCTTGACATCTTTGTGTTCTTTATCATCATGCCCTGAAACACCTGACTGTCTCAGAGTGAATCATGACTCTTAGCAGGGGGAAGGAGGGCAGAAGAGGAAAAAAGGGATGCCCTGCAGAAAAACATTCTTGGCGTGGCCAAGCTTTTGAAAAATTCAGACAGCTCCAAGCATTCAAGCCTACTGAGTTGCTGAAATGAAGGGAAAATAAGGCTCATGCAGCCATGGTTTCATTATAGGTGCATGTGGGAGGTGAACTCCAGGTCTCACTAGCAAGAGAGATCGAAGAGAGGCAGGAGCAGAAACCCCACATGCAAAGTAGAAAGGGAAAAGTAGAAAGATGAAGCTTCAAACCAGGAGCCTTTCCTAGGGTATTGTATTACTGGTACACAGAGAGAAAAGATAAAAGCAGCGAGCTACTGGGATTGATACTGATGCTTCATCAATAATGAACTTCTTCAAAGCTGTAAGTGAAACAAAATGCCAGGAAAAATGAAAGGTATGCTGAAGGCAAGGGAGCATGGTATCAGTACACAACTCTCCTCTCCAGTCAGACATAGTGCCAAACCAGGATCTTGAACCTCCTTGGATGACTTATCCCCCAACACTGGGTAACAAACAGAGCCCTCTCACTCTTTAATGACTACTCTTCCTCTTAGGCCAGCTATGTTGTCTTCCTCCCCCAAACATGCTTTCTTCTAGGAAGGTATGGAACTAACCCAGAAAATAAACAGGAAAGTGCTCTTGTCCTGTCTCGAAATGTTCAAGGAGAATGGAAGAGATCAGTTCAACTGGACTGCGTTGAGCCCCAGCAGGATGGCAGAGTCCCTATTCCTGCTCATCACCCTTTCACTAAAAAATAATAAAAATCATCATAAGGAGTTACCAGCACAAGCCACTAAATCCCAGAGAATTTGGCCCTAATGCAACAGCTGAAAAGAAAAAAAAAAAGCTAAAGTTTTCCAAAGATTATTATAAGTATTTCAAATATCTATGTCATTTTCATTCATGTCTTATATTATTCTTGAATTCATGAAATCATCTTCAGGCAAGTGCAGAAGTACTTAGAAAGTCTCTGCAGAAGTAGAGAGAGTCAGAGTTTTTCATGTGATCTTAGGCTGGCCACAGGAATCAGCTGAAAACTTTTTTCAGCTAATTGCCTCTGCCGTCCAAACTTCCAGTTAGCTCATGAGTCAAAATTCCCTGCTGACTTACACCGGTGGCAATTCACTTGGAGACAAATCCAAATCACAGCAAAGGGTTCAACTGCTTCTTAGTAAGAAGCACAACTGAGCGTGCTGAGTCTGTGTAGGACTTATGACACTGTTTGCCATCCTCTAGGGCAGTCCTGACTGTTCTACTTCAATTACTACACATATTATGATGCCCACACTTCATTATTAATGTACAAGCTGATCTTCCTGCATGATACAGTCTTAGGCTTAAAAGACACTAATAGCTAGTTTTACTTGCCTGAAAAATGGCATCTTAAAGGACAGCTCAGTTTCAGGGAAAAGTCAGCAGTTTTCTGCTGGCAAAAAAAAAAAAAGGCACAAGCAGGTCTTATTAAAGGAGAGTCAAATTAGGCACTTTAGGAGCTAAAGAATCCTGAAATCCAGACACTTCATAAAGTCTATGTCCTTGAAAGACTGTAATGTAGAAATTTATATGCTGATCATCTGGAATCATCTCAGCTCGGTTCTGATGTTACATCAAAGCAAACTGAAGATGACCTTGGTAAAGTTCACTTACCTGCTTTGATGAAAGGCACTCCAAGATGTGGCATGCTCATTCGACTTTAAGCAACAATTTAATTCCAGGAGTTGAAAACTTTATTCTTTATACTATGTGGTCTTATAGTTTATGGAACAAAACACTTGCATCTTTAGGGCACAAGTAACGGGAGAACGAAACTTGCGACCCACAGGAAGCAGCAAGCAGTTTATTTGCTACTTTTCTTATGAGAGATTTAGTTAGACAGCTTTCCAAATCACGCATAGTGGCAATTATGTCATGGACTTTCTTTTCCTAAATCTAGCTCTTCATGCTGATAATCTTATCTTGTTCTAGGAAAGAGTCATCCTCTCAGAACTCCCCATCCAGTCTGAGTGACAGTTATTATAGAAATGCAGTAACATTGACCAATATAGAGCAGCAATTAAATAAATGATATCGCATTACTTCATTCTGCAAGAAAAGCACTGAAGTCTCTCTAGAAGTTCTTAGGAACAATGAATATAGTATATTTTATAGACGTGTGTGTTAAATTCAGCAATTACAGGCAATGTTCTTCAATGCTTGATTGGTTACACAATATTTCTCACATAGGACAACATTTTTGTAGCATTTTTCATCTCAAAGGACTGCCTGTTGCTTTAGCAAATGTCTCCTCAACAGAATGCTTTGCCCCATGACTACCTAAGATTATAACTCACTAACCCCCAAATCCACAGCTACTTATGTCAGCTGTAACCAACAACCTACAAAAGGGGTGCCAATTCAGCAGCATCTTCTGAAAAAGGTCAGTCTTAAGTGGTGGGACCCAGAGGCAGATGAGGGAGATGATGCCCCCATGTTTGGCTGGTGCAGAGGCTGCTGTTGAACAAGACAAACCTTCCTGCATGTTCTCCAGGGACCTCATCCAAGGGATGTCCCACAGTCTGGGACCACCTAGCAGAATCATCCCTTCAGAGGCCTTCCAGCATGCCAAACAAGGGAGCAACACCTAGGAGGACATGGAGGAGCAGAATAATCTACAGCTGTGCTCTCCTAGGATGCATAGGTGAGCTGTTAGAGACAGGGAGGCAGCAAAGAACAAGCCATTTGTGCCTTGGGTGGTTACAAACAGTAAAGAGTCAGCAAAGAGTAAGTTATTAGTGCCTCACTGCCTGGGTGTTTTCTGCTCCACAAAACCCCAGGGACAGCCCATAGGAGCATTCATTCCCGTGGGTCTTGCCTACTGGAACAGGGAAAGGGGTACATTTCTGGAAATACTGCTGCTCGCCAGAGAGACAATTGCTATCGATTTTATATGCTGGGTGTTCAGCTCCTATAGTGATGGGGCACACTCTAAAGTTCTAAAAAAGACAGATGGAGAAGTGCTTCTGGTTCAACTTCCAGCATATATCTGGTTTTTAACCAAAGTAGATCAGATAAGAGAGATTATCTTTAAAGCTTGCTGCAGAATTCCAGCTCCTTGTCTTATATATATAAATTGCCAACCGATGGCTCTAACTAGCACCCATTTCACCCATTTCTCCCTGGCTTGTGGGCAGGGTGCAGCAGTGCTGCTGAGAGCAGAAGCCCATGGCTCATGTCAGAGCAGAGGATGGAAATCAGGCTGCCAGCTCTAATATGAGGATGGGCAGAGAGGGGCAATACCTGGTGAGCTGCTATTTTTAAAGCTGTCTTTACTTCACATGTTTTAGACTAAGAGGATCTACATTCCATACGCTGGGATCAGTTATACCCAGCTCAATGGCGCAGATGACAATGAGGTCACAAATAATTAGCGTCTGTCATTCATTTAAAATTTATTACTCTCTCTGCAGAGATTTCTCTGTAAAGCAGAAATTGCTGGGAGAATGGAGAGCAGAATGAACCAGTCTAAGTCTCTTAACCGAATTAATTACTCCACAGGATGCATAATTTTCTAGGAAGAAAAGAAACCTTCTATTTTTCGGCATAAACTCTGTCACAATGGGAGAATTACTGAAGAGATTTATGTGAGAAACTATGGCAAAAGCAAGAACAAACTACATCTGTAATTATTTTAGTCTTTTTTTTTTTTTTAATTTGCAACACAATTACAGGCAGCTGTAAATCAGGTTCAGCCAAGGTTCTCAGACATAATTAACCTTTTTGACAATTCAAAATAAAAATAAGCAATTGAGACCAATTATACACCCACACTCACAATAGCACAGGTCTGTTCCTAGCCTTTTCCTGGCCTTCCTGCCACTTCTGGTAAGGTCACCCCCACTCCAGCAGCTGCAGCTCTGCTCCCTCATCCATCCCTCTTCCATCAATAGTCTGCCCAGGTGGTCCCAGGGATGCTGGGCACAAACACAAGGCCAGTTCCACCACCAGTGGCCACCAGTTTTGGTAAGCACTGACAAAACTGCTAAGCGATCTCTGAAATGCCCTTGCTGCCCTGCCTCAGTCTCAGGTTGGAAAGGGCTCCAAAGCCAAATTTCTGAGCCTGATGCACATTTAGACCACCTGCACCCTTGAGTAACTACACCAAAGTATTCCAGTTACTACCACCTTAAAAGGAGGGACTCCAACATTTCCTTCTGAAAAAACCCTGGCATAATCACACAGCTGTTCTACCTGTGACCCCTGAAACGCTTTTCTCTCTTTTAAACAGGAAACATAAAACTCATCAGCAAAACAGTTGTTTTCTTCCTTTTCCAGTTCTGATTTCTTAGTCGAAAACATCCCTGCATACCTTGTAAGGAGATACAGAGCTTTAGATCCTAGTTTAACCAAGAAAAAATACGAAGGGCTTTGGGGACAACAGCAGCACTGCATAGATTGACAAAGCTGGTTTTTAGCATTTCCAGTGACGTCTTTTGGAAGAAAGGAAAAAGGGTTCACAGACTCTAGAACAGGTTCAAGTAACACAGCTAAAACAGTACACAGCTTACAACATTTTTTAAAGCAAGTTCTATATAAAACCACCCTAATGCATCCAATGAATCAGCCCTAAAGCTTCCATCTCAAATGACTGTATTCTGCTAATTTTGTCATCTTGGTCTGGTGCAGCTAGAAGCTTCAGATGAAGGTTACAGCCTCGCTGACTGGCATATATATTTGTAGGCATGGAGGGAAAAACTGGTCTTCCTCCTTCAGGAGTTAACAGTACGTGTTACAGAAAAGCAGATGCACAAAAAAAGCAGCTGGTTGGAGAAGGAGGAAAAAGAGCAACACGAGCGAGCTGCTCAACACTAAGCAAAAGGTCTCAGCTCACCAGTTCTCTTGCTGTTTATAGCTTCGTTTTAGGGATCCCTAAAAATAACTAAGAGGAACAAGTTTTCCAAAATAACATATTTACATCAGAGAAAGGCTCAATTGCATAAACAGTGCCTTTGCCTCTCATACACACCTCACACAGCCCAGGGATGCCCTGATCAGCTGCTCAGTTCAGTACTTTGTCCTTTGTACTTGGAGCACACCCATCACTGAAATATCACAGTGCCTCCCAAACACCAGTGAGGCTGGAGTCCAAATGCCCCTTGAGGGAAATGTCAGGAGACATCCTACCTTCCTTTGAGCAGAAATGATCTGCTGGAAGGTTAAGGAACTCCCCAGGATTACACAAGACATGGTGGTGGAGCCAGAAAACCAGTGACTGCCCGAATTCTTGTCCTGTTGTGATTAATTTGGAAATTAAAAAGCAGCCTTCCACAGTTTCTAACACAGGCCTACTCTGGCAAAAGCTGAAGCACCTTCTGCCCAGTGATTCCCCGTGATGTCAGCAGGAACAGTGTGGGGTAGAATGATAGAATCATTTAGGTTGGAAAAGACCCTTGGGATCAAGTCCAACCATCAGCCCAACATCTCCCCTACACCAGATCCCTCAACACCACATCTAATCGACTCTGAAACACATTCAGGGATGGTGACTCCACCACCTCCCTGGGCAGCCCATTCCAGTGCCTGATCACTCATATGTAGTATTAGTATCATATGGGTAGTATCATGTGGCATCCCATATAGAATGGTATTTCTCTCTCTCCATTCTGCAATATCACCCTGACTCTGCCAAAATGCTGAGCAAGTTTCAGAGCCAGTACTTTCTCTTTCCTCCCTCTCCCATGCTGTTTGCTTCACTTTTGCCAAAGGATCTCATGCAAAAATATCCCCAAACCAGGCATTTGCCTCTTTCATTGACTCTTGTAAATACCACAAAAACTATGGTTGGCAAAGAAATTGCCAGAGCTAAAGAATGGCTCGCCACAACTATTGCCTAGAGAATATATATATATATATATATAAAAAATACTGTCCCACAGGCATAAATTTGCTGCATTCATTAGCAGCTCAGTGGACCAAAATTAAACCTAGAAAAGTCAAAACACTTTGCAGTTGCAAGTACAGGGATCAACAATATCCAGAAAAAAATCTTATTTGAAACCATTTCACTGTTTGACACTATTTCAGTCAACTTTGCAAACAGTAGTGCACAGCAAGAGGAGTCAGTCATGTCTGGTTCATGATTCAATCTAAATGTTAAACAGAGCCTGGCCCTTAATTTCTGCATATCCTAACTTCCCCTATCTTTTCTCTTGCCACCACCCTGCAGTAAGCCTACGTAATATATAAGATTTCCTGCGCAGGGAACAGATCTGAGTTGTGTCTGTATCAAAGGTACTTACTTTCTGAGCTAGAAGGAATGCTGTAAGTGGATGAGATTTACCTTTACATACAGAAACATTCACCAAATTGCACTCCCCAGGGACACAGGCTCCAACTCTCTGCAAAAAGGAGAGCAACAAACAAAATCCCATCCAATTTAAATGACTCCAGCATGTCTGTTTTTCTGAAATCCAAAACACAGTCCTATTTTTTTATAGTTATAATCAAGTTTGCTACATCCTTGCTTGAAAGATTTATATCGCCTAGTATCCAGTATCAACCTCAAGTATCTCTGAAGATGTACGAGGGAGAAGACAAACACTATCCTGTGGCTGATGGTTTGTAAAGGAGAAAAGTACAATAACTTGTAAAGCTGAAGCACTTTGTGTGCAGCTCTGCAGCTCTGGAAACTAGGCGGTGCAGTGCTTTTTTACCTTGACCTCATCTCTAGACACTGCTCTCTGTTCAAGTGGGAGCCTGAGATAGCATTTCTCAACCTTCATCCACAGATGACTGACAGTCCTGTAAGACATTTATCTGCGAGAAGGCTGCTGAACGGTGGTGAGGAGATGAAGTGATTTGGCAGCTCTGCCTGTAGGAGGGTTGTTCCTTTTCTGGCTACAGAAGCCAGTCAGGCAGAGAGAGGGCAGCATTAGGAGCCTTGGAAATGATGCAGATGGGGACAAATTAACTGGGACAAGAGGATTAATATCCAACCCTTCTGTGCTTTGCCCTATGTTTCTTCTTCTTCTTTAAAATGGGGACATTTCCTGGTCATGGAGAGCTCTCTGAGGCACAGTCCATGAGTATCTGACAAGTGCTCAAAGCACATTAGATGGAAAATGCCATGAAAATGCCCAGGGCTGTTATTGGCATCTGGGCTAGAAGCCGACCCTTATTCCAACCTGCACACTCTGCCCCTACCACATCAATGTTTGAATGCTTAAAACCTTTATAGTAAGCTGTAATA
The DNA here is from genome assembly GCA_013400555.1 of Jacana jacana. Classification (NCBI taxonomy): domain Eukaryota; kingdom Metazoa; phylum Chordata; class Aves; order Charadriiformes; family Jacanidae; genus Jacana; species Jacana jacana. Next base: position 34,668 of record VZTM01042214.1, read on the forward strand.
GGACAGGATTTGGGCAGAACAGCTTTTTTTCTTAGTGTTTTTACAGCATGTAGTCCAGAATCAGGACACTGTTTTAGTAGATGCTACACAAACCCAGGAGGACATTTCTATCCCAAAGAGCTGGCTGTCAATGTCAAATATAAGAAACGGATGCAGAAAGATAATCAGGGAAGAAGACAACAAGACTACATGGATCAGTAAGAGAGGCAGAGACTGCAGTGTAACAGTGGCCTGTGGATTCATCCTCACCGTAACACAAGGAGAACATGTCTCATAGCCCTTTGGAGAGTCTACTCCATCAAACAGGTTCTATTCCAATGTGCTCCCATACACACATGTCTTCCTAGGGATGAAAAGGAGAGGATTCCTATGGGAAAGTAACCTAGGGACAGGATTTATAATCTTTTTCAAAACATGATGATCAAGATATTCTGAAATGATTCCTTTTGTAGGAAAGCTTATTATGAAATCTCCATACCCATTCAGAGTATGTTATTCATATATGGAAAAAAGGACATATGTCCTTGTCCAGCTGCCTTCTCTCCCTGACCTGCTCTGCAAAGGTGTGGCACACACCACCGCTGGCTTCACCAGGCTTACTTTTCTGTTCGTTGGCTTAGCTGAATCAGTAGCACTGCGTAGGTTACTCCCTCTCTAGACACAAAATTCATTAGTGCTTTTTAATTGGAAGAAATACTGTGTTTTTATGTACAGATATGTAATATCAAAAGTAATTGCTTTTATAGAATACTCATTTGGAGCTGGTTTCCCCTTGAGATGAGAAAATGTTCTAATTACAACAGATAATTCAGGAGGAGATAAACAGATTGACGACTAGAAGGACCAAGAAATAGGAGCTACACAGACCATTGGAGATAAAGATAAAAGCTCATTTCTGAGGTAGGACACTGATCCCAAGCCTACAGATAATAAGAGAGATGCCAGAGTTTTGCAAGAGCCTTGATATAAACAAAGTCAATGTCCTAAAGAGCATAAATTTAAATTACACAAGTGGACTGATTCTTTTTAAATTTTCATTTTACTGATCAAAAAGATCGTCCACAGAAAGAGATCAGCTTGTTTTCTTTAAATTAATAGCAGATGCCAAGATCCTTCTAGAAGTTTTAAAATCCCAGCTGACTTGTGGTTTGTGATGGTGAAACCTGTAAAATGGATTTTCCTCTTCAGGGCTTTGGAGGAAAGCCAGAAAACTCCTCTGGTGATGGCATAAATCTGGAGTTGGCAGGGGGGAGCTGAAATATTGGTGCAACTGCCCTGCAGCCCATTCATATTAAAAGGAGACAAAATCTGAGTGTCATCAGTTTGGTATCTGGCCTCTGGCAGTAGCCAATACCTGAGGCTTCAGAGGAAATGAATCACAATTCATAAAGCACTTGGCCAATTAAACTCTGCACAGTCCCTGGAAGCAGAGTTCCTTTCTGAACCCCATGGGCAGGTAACTAAAGCCCTGAAGCGTAGTATTAGATTACCCTCATTATCTTAACTCAGACAGGTAGAAATAGGGCTTAAAACTACCCAGTGTCTTTTAGAAGCCCAGCCACTAATATTAGATTCAATGCATTCTCTGGTACTGTCATGGTCAGAGTGTCACTGACTCAAATGAAATGGATCATCTGTATCAATATATTAGATTTTCTTTATTTTTTTTTTCAGGGAAACAGAGGTGAGAACTCCTGGGGAAAGTGATCATTAAAATGATACCAGAGCCATTCTAGGGAAAGGGAGTTCTCCTTGAAAAGCTCCAAGGTGCAAGAGCTAAAACTTTGGGGCTGTTTAATTAGATTCAGGAATAAGCTGCTGTAAGTCAAGCTAAAAGGATTTCACTTTGTAAATGAGGAAAAGATCTTTTGTAAAACAAGGAGTTTGCTTGTGAGCTAGGGAAGGGAAGGGGCAGACTGCTGCAGGAAGTGAGTTCTGACCCAAGATCCGGCAGGACGGAGCCCACGGCTGAAAAGATGCTGTTGGATACAATGACGTTTTCTTGCACCCACAGAGCCGACTGCACATCTCTGACCACTGAAAATACCCCTTTGATTCCTGACGCAATTCTGGGTGAGAAATCCCTGACTCACCTATTCTCAGACCAGTTCCACTACAGCAGCAAATACCAAAGGGTTAGGTTCCATAAGTAAGAAATCCTCTTTAAATACAAGGAGTCTAAAAAAAGCATATCATCTAACTTCAGGTCCTATGCAGGCTCTAATGCTCTAGACTCTATTGTGTTGATATTAAAGTCTAAACTAACCAAAGGCCGTACAATATCTGACATTGCCAAGCCTGCCTAATTACTGCCTGGCATCCCAGGTTTCAGTCAGGCACCCTTGGGACCCTACTCTGTCTCAGGGAGATTGTGTCCAACATGGAACAAGAATCCTCTCCCTACTTGAGGATGAGCCCTCAACAAGGGCCAGACAAGCCCATCTCCTGCATCATCATTTTGCAAACACACTCCGCATTATTTGCAGACATTCATATGCCTCCCTGCTCATTTACCTAAACAGCCTGCTATTAAATTAAACTAACATAATCACACAGGCAGCTTTCCCAATAACAAAGTCGCCTACAACACTTGCCATTTGTATGACTGAAAAGCTCCTGGTGGTTCGGCCCATTTTACACAGCAGAGGGTGACAGCATTAAACCCAGCTGTAGTAGCTGCTGAAACTCACAATTGTATCATGCTTGAAAGTAGGATCTCAATTTTCCACAGCTGTGAAATTAGTTGCCAAGTCCACCTCTGGCAATGCAACTACAATAAAGAGACAACGTAACACCTACAGACCTGCTGGCTACATCCACTGTTCTCCCATCTGTGCTCCAAGAGTCACTGTCCAGTGGTTTTGTTGGACACCAAAGAATCAAATGATCTGAAAAGGTCCCCGGTTTTGTCAGAGAGGTGCCGATTCTCTGTTTGCTGCCTCTCAGTCTTACTGTCAGGCATATCTCCTTGGGAATAGATGACAGAAGAGATCTGCTGCCATTGAGGACCTGAGATTTTGAGTATTTCCATGAGATCTCTTCAAAGAGACTTGAAAATCAGTGAATTTGGATATCGGCTTTGACAGGAGCCAGAGAGTACCTTGGTTCCTCCGTTTTTCCTTCACTATGATATGGCCTTACAGGCTCTGTAAAGGTGACATACTTTTCTTTTGCATCATTACACAGCAATATTGATGGCTGGCTTTAAAACATACTCATTTTCCTGACAGACTGCCTATTTTACATCTGTAGATACGCGTATTTTTCTTGAACTGTGTTTGCGTGCTTCTTTTTCAGACACATTCGACACCTCTCAGGAAGTTAGGCTTGAAAATTTGGTTTCAGATAGAACTGGCATCTCTGCTTTTTCTCCCTTCACTTTATTTTCATATCTCATGTCAACAAACACTGCAGCTGTGCCTTGCTTCTCAATGCCAGGCTGCAGTGCCTCCCTTCCATCAACCTCTTAATAGACGTATGATTTAATTATCTAACAGCAGGAGAAGACAAAAATTATCTCAAAGCCAAACACAGGACACAATCGAAATGGCAAAAATACAGCCCAGAATCCAGCCCCTGAATCTAAATGCTTGCATGTCAACAATTTATGGTAGTTTTCAAGCTACAGTGGTTGAAGAAAGTTACTCTGCAGAGAGTTCTAATTGGTGAGATAAATTGGCAGCCACATTCCTAGCAGATCTATTAGAGGGTGTGCCACAAAGAAAGGTCTGATTCTCTCCTGCTCACAGAGGAGGAGGAGGAAGAAGAGGAGGAATAGGAGGAGGAGGAGGAAATGGAGAAAGAGGAGGGGTCCACAGTGTGGAGAATCATACTTGACTTTTAAGTGGCTTTCCATTGTTTAAGGAATGTTGAGCCTGAATTTGATTTTGGCTCTAGAGAGGAAGTGTTCCCTCTTGAAATTCATAAAAGAAAGCCTATTTAGAAATGAAAGACACAACATTGTATACCCATATAACTGACAATTAATCAGGGATTTATCAGGGAAAAATAAAAAGAATTAGGTACCATATTCTCTGGAGGAAGTAAATCAAAGGATGAGATAGTTTTGCAAAAGGAAGGAGAAATGAGGATAAGTAGCAATTGTCAATAAATTTGAGAAAATAAGGATGTGATGTTAGGGAAAAGATATTGGCACTATGTTTTATTTAAAAGAGGTAATAAAAACATTGCTTACTTTGATTTCTGCCCTTTCTGGTTTATTGTTGATATAAATATAAATTGACTCAGACTTCCAGGAGCAGGAAAGCTATGATTCACTGTTACAGGCACTTCAAAATCCAGGCTGGCTCTAATACCCAATTCATTATTAACAGGATTGGCTTCATTGAGGATCGGTATTTTTACAAATTGACTGTGACCCAGGGCTAGCTCAGGCTCTGACACACTCACTGCAAGACAAAGTGGGCTTTGGTTGACAAAGTGGGGGCGTGGTGTGTGTGCCCATTTGGTAAGAACATGCTACTTTGATCCACCCACAGAGCATGTTTAAAGCTATCACACCGTGTAGAATTCAGATCATGCATAAAGACAATGGCCAAGCTTTTGAAATTGTGGATCAGACTTCTCCCATTCACTTTCCCGACGCCACTGACTGCAATAGTGCTTATCTGGTTTCCACCAAGGCAATGTAAGAAGAAATACAAGTTTTCAGAGACTCAATTTTCTTCAAACTTTCCTTTCCTTTATGCAGAAACTCCATGAAAGAATGAACGCTCCTGTCCCCTGATGTGTCTCAGGTTTGTACATACACAGTAAAGAGAGAAATGAAGAGAGTGAGAGAATGTGCCTTTATACAGGAGAGCAAGATACTTCAGTGAAGAGATAGGTATGAATCAGAATTTAAAATTCAGAGAACCAAGATCTGAATTTACAGCTTGGACTCATCACTCCTCAAGGACAGAAAGCAGACATGCCATCCGGTCGCGCTTAAACTTTGGGTTAGAGCCACGCTTCCTATAAGCAGAAAGCACTTTCCAGCACCAAATGGTCCCAGTGGAAGCCAATGCTGAGCCCCCTGGGCCATGAAGGGTACCTGCTGAGATAAGCAGCAGAGCATACTTCACACTGCCTGGCAAAGAGCAGCACAGGATCATTTTTCCACTCCTCATGTATTTTAATTATTCAGTCACTACCGAAAAGCAAAGAGACAAACTGGTGGGATCCAAGTCTGCCATTTGAAGAAGCTGAACATAAAGGAGGGTCTCCTGCAGTCCTGGTGTAGTGTCAGGGAAATTTCACATTGCTCTAATTATTAACTGAAGTAAGCAGGAAAGCTGAAAAAAAACCCGCTTGTGTTAACATATTGCCCATTAACGGAGCAAGCAGAGGAATTCAATGTGAAGATCTGAGTCTGGGTCCTTTGGAAACTAAGAACTTGATTTTCATGTTTGTGTTTAAATGAGTCAAAATACCATTTGTCACTAATATGATTTTTAGCCCTGATTGCTAAGAAAAAACAGTTTACAGTATCATGCTGTTGGCATTTGTCTATTGGTCTGCTTCCCTCTGTCATACCCTCCCCTCACCTCTGCTCATTAGAGTTTGAGGACCTTGTCTAATTTCAGCCAAAGCTTGGCAGACAGTCAGAGGTCTACAAAAATTACATTTCTGCAAGTGTCACAAAAGTCGACAATCTGGGAAGAAAGTCACATTAAAATGTTCCTGCTGAGAGAACAGATTCAGTGAAAGATCAAAAATACAAGAGACCTGTTGGAGCCATTAGAAACTACCCAAGAATTCACCTTTAGGATACCAACCCACAAGAAAATCAGATTTCTTGCTTTTCCTGCTCAAGGATTTAAACACTTTTTAGGATTAGTTGTGGTAATTACTGGATGTCTAGGTCTGTTGGATGTCTGGCTGTTATTTATAGCATTGATTAACAATATCACAAGGCAAGATGCTGCACAGGCTAGTCTGGTCTGAGACCTCCTCAGTTAAATAGAGGACACAGACAAAGGGAAGGAATGAAAAGACCAGTGAGATGGGCTGGCACCACAGCTGAAGAGGAAAGGAAAGGCACGCCACACCTGGAAATGAAGTCAGGTCTTATATTTCAGCAGCTCTAAGTATTTCCTTGAAAGGTAGCACTGAAGCTGCTCCTTTAGCCCTTGGTTCCTGCTACTGTGACCTTACACGTGCTTCTGGTCAGGTGTTAGCAGCAATGATGAGAACCAGGTTAAGTGATAAAACAGTATGTTTTTGGTCACAGATTAGGGGTTTCCTAATGAAATAATGAAGTATGCCTGTGACTTCATTTAAAACTCTTTTTCCTGTAAAGATACCATGCTAAAGAAAATTCACATGGAAATGCCCAATGTACTAAATTAGAGCTTTTTCCCTTAGGAAGGGAGAGACACAGACTTGGAGGTGAGGCACTAGGACAGCAAGACACATCACTCCATGCAACTCTGCCTGCTTCCCCTGACATTTGTAAGAAGTTAATCCTTCCGATTGTTTATAGTAGGGGTGGCTTTTCCCTCCCTACCATTGAAAGGAATATAAAGCAAAGTATGAACCCAAATTCAGACAGCTTCATCAGCAGAGTATCAAACAAAACCTTTTTGTAGTTTCTTTTGGCTTGTTTGTTTGTTGGTTGTATTTTTAAACAGGGAATTTGTCAGCTCAGAATCTGTCAAAATAGTTTTGGAAATAATCAACCTTTAGTTTCAAAACCATATGGTGAGACATTCCTATCTAGCACAGAGGAGGTATAGGCATGCAATATCACCCATCAAACAGATTGGAGGCATCTTCTCCCCATCAGGGACAAAACAAAATATCAGATATTGGCTTCTCACTAATAAGGAGGGTCTGGTTGAAGCTGTGAAGGTTGAAGGCAGCCTTGGTTGTAGTGATCACGAGGTGGTGGAGTTCAGGATCTCATGTGGCCAGTACAGAATACTGAGCAAAATAGCAACCCTGGGCTTCAGAAGAGCCAACTTTGGCGTCTTCAGGCAATTGCTAGGGGAAATTCTGTGGGATAGGATACTTGAAGGCAAAGGGGCCCAAGATAGTTGGGTAGCATTTAAGGACTACTTCTTCCAAATTCAAGATCAGAGCATCCCAACAGGTAGGAAGTCAAGAAAGGGAGCCAGGAGACCTGCATGGTTAAACAGGGAACTGTTGGGCAAAATCAAGCGAAAGAGGAGAGTTTACACAACATGGAAGGAGGGGCTGGCCACTTGGGAGGAATATAAGACTGTTCTCAGAGAATGTAGGGATGCAATTAGGAAAGCTAAGGCCTCCTTAGAATTAAACCTTGCTCGGGGGGGTTAAGGAAAACAGAAAGGTTTTCTTCAAATACATTGCAACTAAAATGATCACAACAGGCACTGTAGGCCCACTGATGAATGAGATGGGTGCCCTGGTGACAGAAGATACAGAGAAGGCTGAGTTACT
>VZTM01042214.1:42736-56934 GCA_013400555.1 Jacana jacana
TGGGCCCCTCAGTTCAAGAAGGACAGGGAACTGCTTGAGAGAGTCCAGGGCAGGGCTACCAAGATGATTAAGGGAGTGGAGCATCTCCCATAGGAGGAAAGGCTGAGGGAGTTGGGTCTCTTTAGCTTGGAGAAGAGGAGACTGAGGGGTGACCTTATTAATGTTTATAAATATGTAAGGAGGATGGAGCCAGGCTCTTCTCGGTGACATCCAATGATAGGACAAAGGGTAATGGATGCAAGCTGGAACATAGAAGATTCCAGTTAAATATGAGGAAAAATTTCGTCACAGTGAGAGTGACTGAACACTGGAAGGGGCTGCCCAGGGAGGTTGTGGAGTCTCCTTCTCTGGAGACATTCAAAACTCGCCTGGATGTGTTCCTGAGTGATCTGATCTAGGTGTTCCTGCTCCAGCAGGGGGATTGGACTAGATGATCTTTCAAGGTCCCTTCCTGAGATTCTGTGATTCTTTCTCTAAAATACATTTCTATCCAGAAATACCCAGTTTTGTTTTCTGATAGTTCAGTGTACAGAGGGTATCTCAGCCTACCATCACACCAAGCATCACCTAGTCACGTCTAACGGGTGCTAAGTGTGTATTAGCTTGTCCTGTCCTTTGAGCCTGAGCCTGATCTTGCTATTCCAGTGCCCTAAGAAGGCTATGTAAGAGTCACCTTTTGTCATTTGAAATTCTGGTGCAGCAATTGCCAACAATCTGCTTTAACATGAATCGTCAAACTGTGTTGTGGGCTTTACCAGAACAACCTGTTGTACGTTGTGTAGTGAGTGGAGAACCCCACTATTCCTTAAGGTTAGGGTGGTCCCAGCATGGCTCGTCCAGCATGGACCCTGATTCCAGTTCACTAATTCCATGCTCACCTAATCAATTCTAACCAACTTCAATAAGAAGAATTTTACAAACAAGTTCACCAGTCTCATTATTCCACAACCTCCACCGTGTCTTTAAAAATATAGCATTTTTTCTTCAGCTTCTTAGTGGCATGATGAAAGGCTGAAAGATGCCTAAACAATGTGCCTTTATACAGGAGAGGAAGATACTTCAGTGAAGAGATAGGTGTGACTCCCATAACATATGCAAAAACACCCTCTACAATCATCAATGCCTTCTCTGAGGGCTGCGTCACTCAGCCTGTGTACGTCAGCACGTCGGGCTGCGCCATCCCAGCTTCAAAGTTAGGCCATGTTTTTGTTCTCTCATTAATATTTCTCCTCCATTTCTGCCTATCTTCTCTGCAAGGAAGACTTGAAAATCTCACTTTGTGAGCTTTTTCATTTGTGACAGAAAGAGGGAGACAAAGAATCTGGTTATTATGCTGATCAGGTTCCAAATGAATCAGAGAAGAAACACTTCAATGCCTGACCTCATCTAAGAGGGCTCTCTGCAGCCTGGCTTAGGGTTTTGCAGGCCTGAAATGGGAACATGGCTGTGGATATGGGAACGACACCAAGCTAGCTCTTTCAGAAACCAGAAGTTTTGATGTGTAACACCTATGCTAGCACTGCAAAAGCCACTTCCGTTTCAGAACTCATTTTCTGTTGAATGAAAGTGCATTGAGCCAGATGGATCTATTTCAGGGAGAGGATCAGGCTGGCACAGGTCTACAATCAAAGATTATTAGTTTTATGTATTGAAAGCTGGAATAGCTGAGAACTAAGAGTCTAATGCAGGTACTGACATGTTTAGGTCTATTCCTAGGGGAGTATCCCAGGAAGGTTATTGGGTGACTTTGCCAAATATTAAATTGAAGAAAGATGGAAGATTCTAATACTTGCAAACCTTTTCACTGCTCCCCACAGTACCAGCAGGGAATAAACAACAGACATCCTTCAAGTGTTGAGAGAGCTGCGAACTCCAGCATATGCAAAAGATCATTAAAAGTGGAAGAAAAGACTGATCATCAGGAAGAAATACACAAGCAAGAAGAAATATACCTGCAGTGAGCATTTGGCTGCCCACCTGCCTGCAATGGGGCTGGAAGTCAGGAGCCTAAATCTGCAGATCTGGATTCTGGGGATTCTCCATATGACATGGAAATTATGTAACAGAACTACCAAAAAAATGTGAATTCCAAAGCCAAGGTTAAAACAGAATAAGACCTAAACCACTTAGCCACCCATTTTTCCAAGCCAATCCCACTCATTACTTGCGTAAGCTGTAGGCACCAACAATTTCAACAACCAGGCAGCTGAGTATTAGGTTGTTTAATTACCTGACCATGACCAGCTCGCTCTTACCTCATACTCCACTCCCATCTGTTACATGGAGCCACCTGCAATCTATCATCACATTTTAGAAGTAAAGCTCTGTGCAGCAGCCAAATCTGGTTTTCCCATTAGAGGCGAGAACAGCACCTAGTCCCTGCTCAGCACCTCCAGCACAGCGCTTGTGACAACCACCACAGGAACATGTCAGCCCCACCGGCTGGCTGACACCGGCACTACGGGCATTGGTGTCTTTCATCAAGCAGGACTGTGCTTGTAGCCGTCACTGCCAGGACTGAGCTTTGCAGATGCAAAATTGTGCAGCTATCCCTTGCCTTCATTTCACGCAGGGCTGGCTGACGAGAAATCTGCCTTACAAGGAATCTATAAACCGAAGACTAACCTTTGGGTTATACAATGCTATTTCAATTGGGGATATTTTTAGTCTTATCACTGCCTTCAGTTCAGTAGGCACAGGAAAGACTACCACCAATCTTCCCTGCAACACAAGGCTTGCTCGAAAATGGGCTAATATAACAAAAAAAATGCATTTTTTATTTACAAAAGCTTCACATACTAGAGGCGTATAAGAGCTGTAGAAAAAATAAATTCAATTTCTAAAAGGGCAGTAAGGCCCCATTGCCAAATAAAATACAAAACCAGCATAAAGAATCCAAATGAAAAACAACCAATTAACCCTACCACCCCACCAAAAATGCCACAGAGACAAAATGACAAGCAAACTTCTCCAATACTGCAGGAGAGGGTTTTCCAGCCATCATGGCGGATACCTTCCAAGAGAAATGAGCTCCTGTGTAACAAAGCCCCTTTTTGCTCTGCAGACGGTATGGCAGTGCCACGGCGGGGACACTACTCTGGGTTGTAGGAATCAGGAACTGGGGACTCTGTGACACCTCACACACATTCCAGTTTTTTGATGTATTTCCAAGTGCTCTGATGCATTTAAGATAACTCACTCCTAGGTCCTAGCATCTGGAGTCCACTCTAAGTGCTTGCAGTAAGGACCTGCTCTCCTTGCATGGAGACATCAGCTCTTTGGCTGAGGCTTGGGATGGGGCCAGTCAACAGAAGATGCTGAAAAGGCAAAAATGAAAAGTCCCATCCTTGCTTTGAAGTCTGAAAACATCTGCCCATGTAAGACCTGCAGCTCTAAAGAACGACACAGTGGTCTTGTTCCTCACCTGAAGGAAAGGGAAGGTTATATGATCCTGCTTACGTTTTTAAACAACATAGTAGCTAGGTCAGTGTTCAGCTAGGTTGTCGATAACCCGTGCACATTTAGTTGTGTATACACACTAAAAATACTTATTCAAATAAATCTGGAGGAAAAGTCTAGTTTTAGATGCCAATTAGACCCTTTCAGTCAGGTGCCAATTTGCCCAGCGATGTCAAACTGAGAAAAAATTATCTTAGGCAGAAGCAGATCTCAAAGGTCAAAAGTGAAGGCAGGCATGGCCATGCAGGCACTGGCTGAGGGGTGTCCATGGGAGCACGGGCAGTACCTGGGGCATGGGGGGCTGTGTCCAGCAGCATACGTAACGGACAGGGTGTGAGAAGAGGATTCAGTTTTGCTCCATGGTAGGTAGATAGTACTGTGCAGTGTTGTGGAAACAGATAAATCAATCTCTGAGTAAAGCTTGCTCAGATACCTGGAGTAAGGCAGCCACGATAAGGCTGCTAATCTGACCTCCTGGTCTGTGTACTTCTTTTTGCAAAATGCAAAGTGGAGTCAAACAGTGCAAACACAGAAGCAATCAAAGACTCCAGTAGCGAGGGTCAGAGGCAGAAACACAAAGCTCACCAGATCTATACTAGAAAGGGGAATCACTACAAAACTCAAAACCTTCAGCGAGGAAAGTTCCTATTCCCAGACATACTGAAGTACCACAGGGGTTATCCTTTCCATTACATATACATAATAACTAGCCAATAAATATACTGTTCAGCCTGTGGCAGAAGTACCTTCATTTGGCCAAATTTACTAACTGGAGTTCCTGTGCTGATAACTACTGGCTATGCTGATGCTTCTGGACCAATAGGGGAGATTAATTTTGGCAAATGACTTCAACAGAACTAAGTGCATGGATGAGCTGAGAAGAATTTTGGACTACTGCTGCAGACATAAAAACCTATTTGAGCAAGTTACCCCAACCAACCAGCATATCTTTCACTGTCCAAACAGTGCCCCCCTGACAGCAGAACAGGGGGTGGCAAGATCTGAGGTCTGCTTAAAAACCAGTGTTGGGTTTATACCTGACTTACATTCCCAGCCAAACACCAGCACTGACTGTATCACAGACATGTTTTTTATCAGTTCTCCCAGGAACAAAACCACGTCCCACAGTGGTAATCCCACAGCAACCAGCTCTGTGCTTCCTGAGCCTCTGAAACAGAGGATACTCCTCACAGGTATCTCTGCGTAGTCACAGCCCTACAAGAACCTCTGTAGGTAGGTACTTGTGTTTCACAGTATCTGAATATTTAAAGAACTTCACAGAAGAGAGAGACCTGGCAGGATCCATTTTCTTCCCTGATCAGTTTATCAGACATTAAAGCCTAACTGGGAGATCTTTTATGCTGCTTGTACCACATGGTAATTCAAATGCAACTCTAGCATACCTGGTTTGAGTCATGCCTTATAAAGTATGTAAGACCCTTACACTAGTGAGCACTTATTCTCCTGAGTACTCCAGTAAAGGCAACTGGATTGCCTGTATAAGTACCTCTGAAATGTAAGTACAAGGTAGATAATTGAGTTCCATGGCTGCCTTTGGCTTACACGGCCTCAGATTTTCTCCTCTCCCTCCTGCCACAGATAATTGCCTGGAAAGGGGAAAGCAGTGGGTTGTAGAGCCAAGGAATTGTCCTCCTGGAGCAGGTGGCAGTGGCACACAGATAACAAAGGCCTTCACATGAGCAGCCTCTTTCCACAGATACGTCTCAGCCTTGCAGAGAAGAAGGAGGCATTGAGAATCCGTTAGGGGTAGCATGGCTTTTCCCATTGCTGTATCATTCTACAGTGGCTATCCAACCTAAGGCAGATACTGGACTGGCATTACAGCAACCTCTTAGGCATTTGCTTAAACATTTAGCCCAGAAGGTTGAGATTGAAGCAAATGCAATAATGAACTCGGAGACGAAACATGTTCCGTAATATTATAGGCCCATTTCATCCACTGAGTTTGAGTTATGCAGATGTGATTTCCAAATGGTGCTGTAAAAGAGGTAACTGTTACGATTTGAGGAACCCACAACAATTTATTTTCATTTAGATAATTATTCTATCATAGACAATTATTCTATCACTTGATGACCCCTTCTCAGCTGGGAAGGGCATTCAGGAAAAACAAGGAAGCCCAAGGGTTCAATATAAACAGATTTAATAGAATAATACTAGATAATTAACATCAATAACACTAAAGAACCAACGCTGATCCCAATACCAGTATAGAACACACAAGGATTATGCTCAGCCCATTCCATCAGCAGGAAGCTGTGAACTCCCAGCAGGGGACAGCCTGTGTCAGACACTGTGAGTACTACTGCTTTGGGAGGAAGGGAAGGGCTCAGGGCTGTGGCACCGGGACAAAAAGTTCTTGGAATCACAGCCATCATAGAAGAGAAAATTCCTCAGCAATCTTTCTAATTTATAGTGAATGTGACCTTCGTAGTATGAAATAATCCCGTTCGCCAGCTTGGGTCAAAGTGCCCGGGTCTCACTCCTCCTCATCCTTGTACCTGGCAAGCTCAAAAATACAGAGACCTTGAATCTGCACATTATAGCTGGCTATGAAGTAAATATTTTCACAAATTCAGACACTAGAGTCTTCTAAAAAAGTGGTTTTCCCAAGCATGAGTGGAGACTTTACTGAAAGATAAATTAGTCCTGTGCCACTCAAACCAGGACAGTAACCCTCTCCCTGTAGCATCCTGTCGCCAAACTCCTCTGTCTGACCAAGCCATTTTTAAGTAGCAGTGCTTAGAGAAGCTGTTTCAAAACCCTTTTCCCATATTTAGTCTTCTCAATCACTGCTCATTCTCCCAGGATGACATGCAAATTACAGCTCAAGTATTAAAAGTATAAATCAGACTCTGGTGGCAAGTGAAAGGGCTTCTAAAGAACATAGTAGGTGGTGCAAGGCTTAAAATATTCAGAAATCTGTATTCTCCCCTTTTTAAAAAACACTTTGCTCATTTACGTAGACAACTCTTCAGCACCTTGAGAAAACTATACATCCACACTGCTCATGATGACAAAGCAGAATCAGTCTATTGTCTCCTCAGCTATCCACCCTGCAGCTGCCCTCCCATTCTCCTCCAGAGACAGTAATCAAGGACATACTTGAAATAAACCCCACAAACCTGTACTAGGCCTTTTGTAATTTGTCAGAGATTCCCAGAACTGACCCTTTTCTACTGAATTGTTTTGCTAAGGGCTCCCCTCACTGAGAATACAAAACAATTCAAGGTCCCAGCCTCACCCTTGGCTTGCAAGAGCCCTCAGAACAGGTCACCCAAGTGGAGCAGAGGGAGAGGCAGGGCAGTCACATCTGCTTCTCAAGGAGGCTTTGCAGGATGGGGCAGGACGCAGCACAGAAGCTTATCCTGATGGCAACCAGCAAGCAGGTTTACTTTATCCTGAGGATAAAAAGCTACTGCAAAGAACCACAGAAGCGCAAGCTCGCTTCTCTTACTGTGGGAGGAGAATGTCAAACAGAAGGATAAAAAAGCAGAACTCAGCCCCAAAATAACACCTCCCCGGACATCTCAGTCTTGCATCTACACACACAACTCACTGCATTTGGATCTACACCAGATCATGGGTGTGACAGCACAGTTAGTGAAACCCAGTTTCAAGAAGGGACCACTTTTGCCACAAACAGTACTCCCACCTTCAGCTCGCTATTTTAGAGAACCTCTTGTTGATGCAAAGGAAGGTCTTTTCCTACTGCACCAGAGTTCAAAACAACGAGGCCAGAGAAGTCACACGGATTACCCATGCCACGTTCTTGTACGCTACCAGTGCAGATACCGTGGGCAATAAAAGACAGAACTGAAATTAAGACCTAAGTCAGCATCAAAAAGAGGCAATCTACCAAGCTTTGAAGCTATCTTCACCAGGTGAAATTCCATTCTCTTCAGTGTACTGGAGAGCTTGCAATTAAGAACTCAAACCCCTAGCAGATTAGACTGAGAAATAAATCACAGAACCAAGCCTGTCACCTTCCCCAGCAGTACTACCAGGCTTTAAATTCAAAGTGACCCCAGCTAAATGAGAGGACCTGAGACCAAATTGCATCATGCTGCTCCCTGATTACTCCCTTCTGTTCCACAAGCCAAGCAAATCTTGGCTCAGGATGTAGCCTAGCTACCAGCAATTTTTATGCCCTTTTTCCAGCCTACAGGATTTGCCGAGTAACCAGCAAGTGCCAGTTGCACTGTAGCTTGTCCCCAAAACTCTGGGAAACCTGGATATTCCAGAACACCTGAAAGTGTAAAAGCTATAGGGCAAAAAAGACAATTTGTAACCTGTTTGCATTTGCTGTGCTGTCCCTGAAATGAGTTCTGCCTCCACCTAAAAGGCTTTCAGATATGGACAGTCCTTTCCATGGCACCATAGCCATGAGCTTTAGGAAAAACAGACACAAGTCATATGTACATCCAATTAGCACTTGCCTGCTTTAGCTTTGTGGTCTCAGAAGAAGATGACTTTGGGTCAGTGGGAGGATGTCTATCTGGTTTTCCTTCTCAGAAGCTAAAGTTCTCTTATTTCACAGGACAGTTTTGATCAATAGGACTACAACAAGGTTGGAAGCTGCTCTGCTGTCATTGGCTTTCTTCCTTCCTGCTATCCAGAATATCACAGGCTCTTTTTCTTTTCCCCTTTCAGTTTGTTAGTTTAAAATAAGTGATGGAAATGACTAGCAAGTGAACCCCCACAAATAATAACAATGATAAAAAAGTATGCCAAGTATATTGAGAATGAGAGACTGAGTACCCATTAGTAAGGTTAGAGAGGGACATTAATAAAAGGAAGATTTGTTAAACATGACTCATTTATTTTCCTTCCTTTCATAAATCTTATTATTTCCTTGGAGAACAGCCATGCACTCAGTGGCTGGAACTGCATTCTTAAACGATGCTCTTGGTTTAACTACTACCTGCCTGTATTTACTTAAAAAATCAAATAAACAAACCAAACCACCCTAAACTCACAAAACTCTCCCACCTCCCACTTTCAAGAGTATTAAGCTAAAGCCAGGCTTTCTAATCGTCTGAGTCTCTATGGTGGTTATAGATATGCAACAACCACACCACAGCTCTTCACTAGCAAGATGACAGACCCATATTTTCTTTCCCAACTCCAGCCACATCTACAAAGAAATGGAAAGAAACTGAACTGGAACACCTCCTAAAAAGGCAACAAAACCAACATCAGTCAAAGATTTTCTTCCCATCTCTGTAAACATTGCTTTTAATTCTATATAGTACAAATGATTCAAGTTCTACACAAAAAAAAAAAGAGTCAATGATAAAATTACCACATGCTTTTTCTGTCAAAATAAGCTTTCTTCCCAGCTGCAAACGCAAAAAGCAGAAACATTACATTAAAAAGTTACCAGTATATTAAACACAGAGTACAGGGAGAGACTTTAAAATCACTGATGTGCCTCTGGAATGGAGATCTATTTTTTGCATTTGCCACTATTTTGCAGAGTCAAATGCCATTTTGCCCATTTTACAAAAGAGATTTACCCTCTTTATTCCAACAAACCTTTCGACCTTTTCTTCTTAAAGTGCTTGATATAGTTTGAATATCATGTTATATTTTCACAGGGGTTATCCAAATATTGACTCATGATGTTTTCTTCCGCTATACGGGGAAATAAAATCTTGGCCTTCCTGAAATCATTGATTATGAGTTTCTTCAGTTCTATAAATCAAGATTAACATGGCTAAAGCCAACGTGAAGCGGAAATCAGGCTTTTGGACTTGATCATTGCTTTGCAATACAGAAGGTCAGACATGTAACAACGTCCACTTACCTAAGCTGGAGTAACTGATCCAGACCAATGAGCAGCAGTTGCTACAGGCTGTGTGGTAAACAGACAAATTGCAGCCTTTGTTCTCATAAAAGAAAAAGGAAATGTAGTTGGCATGTTTTACTCCTGCCTCCTCCTGCATTTTCTTTTAAAAAATCCTCAAAATGAGACCACACAAAGAAGACTCTCATCAGCCCAAGGAAAGCACATGGCCGAGAGCAATGCCCACAGATAAGTTGATATTTTTTGAGATAATTATGGGCTGATTTTATCAGATGCATGTAAGCATCAGACCATAACCAAATTATATAGAAGTAGCTACAACGTAAGAATCTGCATGTGGGTATGAGAAGGTAAGTTTCATTAATGGAAGGCTGGCAGCCACACTTCATCTTCCCCCATGCACACAGGGCTTTACCTCTCTGCTCTGCAAAGGAATTACTCTTCAACTGAAAGCTGCCAGCTGTAAAAGCTTCTTTTGACAAATCTGATGTGGCCACTTCGTGATTCATTTGCAGCCTGTTGCCAACCCTTACTTTCTATATGAAAATTTGGAACCATTTTCAACCAGCTCCAAGCCTACGAAGAATAAACTGTCCTTTTAAAAATACTACTGCACCTTTTAAGTATGCAGATTGCCAGGCTGAATTTTAAATGTAATCACTTTGCTTCCAGTACACTCTAAAAATCAGGAGTCACAGTGTGCATGAATCAGTCCTCTGCACCCAGGACCTGCTATTTCCATCATTTTAAGCCTGTGTGCTGCAATTACGTGAATTGTCCACTTTTTTCCCCAGCCTCCTCCATGAAATGTGTATGCAATATAAAACCCATTTATCATACTGGAAATTGCTATTGTATTTAATCTTCCCAAAGAGAGCAAAATCAAATTATGATGTGTAAAGAATGATAATCTGCCAAATTCAAGGGAATACTCCTCCAAACTTATCCCTCCGCGTCTGCAATAGAATAGGCCAAAGAGGTCTATTGGAGAAGACACGGGTAGGAAGACATGATGTGAGCATACATAATGAGAAGATGAAAACTCTCTTAATCTTTGCAGATTGAATGAAATCTAATTACATGCTGTATTGATTGTTGTGTATTACTGGAAAGAGACAGTGAAAAGGCAAAAAGGCAACTACAGTGAAATTGTAGTCTGACCCTTCAATTGCTTTTGGCATGAAAGGTTATACTCTATTTGGGCTTCAAAAATTCTTTACCCTCTATGGTAAATCATTAGCAACAGACTTAGATGCAAAACTGATTAGGGGAAAAATTCAGTAAATTAAATCTTTTTTAGTTTTTCCCTTTACGAAAAATAGATGCAAAGGAAGAAAACACCAAGTTATTGTCATTTCATGAATTGCTACTAAGTCTATCTGGCATGAGTTCTGTGTTGACTCACAATAAATCATATTCATCAATAGAAATACCATAGTAAAAAAGGAAAAAGTACATAAAGTCATGAACTACATCTAGTTTTTCAAAGTAAATGTTATAGTCAAAGTCAAATATTAAGAGATAATACAAAGTTTCACCATAGAAATTCCACAGACATGTTTCATTGCTTTCCTTTTCCTTTGCTGTTCTATCCATTTACCTCCACCAAACCCAACAGCAGCTGAGCGTAAAGCCTTCAAAAATACTATTTTTCTAAGTTGACAGAAACTCAAAGCACAAGCCAACTGAAAACTATTGTTTGGGTGTATGTGCGCACAACTCCACAGGGAAACATGGCAACTCTCACTCATTCTACCCTAAAAATTCTTCTTCTGCCAAAGATAATTGCAAGGACCAGCTTCCTACTGACTTTCTGTGTCCCAAATGCACTTCCAGAGGCATTAAATGCATGGGTTTTATTCAGACTGAAAAGTCAATGAATTCTCTAATGATCAGTTTTAGGTTGCCTCTTGATGTACCTGCAACTTCACTGCTCGGGTTTATTTTTCCTTGCAGAGTGTATGCTTTCAAATAACACTTCTTTGATTGCATGGAAACAAGTAAGTGTGACAGAACCAAAATTCTGTACTGCTGCAGCTGCAGGGCTGGTCTCTCACTGAAGTGTCTTCCTATTGCACTGGATCTTCAATAGTCCTCAGAAAATCCAGGTAAGGTCTTACCAGTTCAGGACTAATCCAAATAGAAGAGAAAAATGAAATAAAAGAAAACTGACACTTCTTTACCAAAAATATAAAACACTTAATAGGTGGCTCTAAGTTTGCTGATCTCAAAATAGAAAGAACCGAGAGTAGAAAATGGAAATGCTGATCTGGACAGACCTATTGTAGCAGTAACCCTGAGCTGGACCCAAACTCATGATACTTGTAGAAGTTCTAGGTATGCAATGCTATTCCTTATGAATAACATCTGGCTACCCATCTCTCTCTCTTCCTAAAAGTGACCTTGACCTACCTCATTAAAAAGTAACTTCCATGAAGGCCTCAGATGGTTAGCCCTTGTGATAAAGCAGTACCCGGGATAATGTCTCAGAAACCTTGCTCTGGTTTCTTAGACACCAGTCTTTCCACGAGACACGGCGGAGCACTGTCACAGACAGCTCCCTTCAATCTCAATGCTGCCAGAGCAGCATTATGCCCATTAATGGCATAAGTAATGAGTCATGATATTAAGACTGGAATATCAGTGAGCTAAACTCAAACACAGGTCCTGATTTCACTTACAGCAATGCAACTGAGGCTTTCAGTGGAACCTCTCCTTATTTTTTAGGACTTTTCTGTTTTGTTGCTACAGGGTGGGGGAGTGGGGGAGAAGTGACAAAGTATCTTTTCACAATGTTGACAAAGTCATTAATTTGTGTTGATGTACCATTGTGTAATAAAATACACAACTGGATGAGAGAAACTGAAGGGAAATGAATAGAAAATGTGAATAGCTCAGCTTAGAAAACTTCCTGTATTTTCCTGGGTAAGAACTTTCAAGAAGAAACTGCCTACAGTGTTTGTGACCTGAAGAAGCAGCATGACACTTAAGTTAAAGTAGTTTCACTGAGAAGTTCCCCATCCTATAAACCAAATTAAACAAGAAGATGAAAAAAGTCTCCAAAGCAGTGGAGTCCTTTACAATGAACTTCCTGTTTACTGTGCAGGCACAGCCCTTCCGTGCCATGGTGCCTGCCCAGCGCATCAAGGACTCCTGCTGATTCTTCAGGGCATGCTAGGCTGAGATGAACCCGAAGTAGGTAAATCCTACCCAAAGTCTCACCCATGAGCAACATAAAGAACAATTGCATCTGGGCCAAAAGACACATTCAGTTGAGCTACAATACACATAGCTCAGGGACTGATCTAATTCACTGTGGGAACTCTATGACTTTGTTTCATTTGAGAGGAGGATTTCCCTCTTAAATCCTACACCCTTCAAAACTTCTCCAAAACACAGTTAGGAAACACAGCTGTTGACACTTTCCTTCTAATTCATGAATGTGTATTTTTGTGATTGACACCCACTCTCCACATTCCCTTTCTCTCTTCCCCATTTACACAGATGAGTGTGTAAGGGGATGCCTAGCTGTAACACTTGCTGGCATAGACCACATTTCCTATCACAGTCTAACCTACTTAGATTTATACAGTCATTCAGCAAGTAGTAATAGGATATATCCTTTATCCTAAACCTCCTATTTGTCTGCATTTTGAGACCACAGCAGTCTTTGTTAAATCAATGTTACAAGTAAGATTTCCAGCAGCAGCCTAGAAGCACATTTATACATACTTAAACGTATTTACACTGGAAGGTTTATTTGGTGCTAGACACTAAATGTTATATTTATATGATAATTTCATGTTAAAATTCACTCCTTCAACCTCTTCTTGTCCAAAGCACTGATGTATTTAATCACATACTTATTTCTTTGATGTTCCACATTTAGAACCTTACAAGTTTATGCAAATACAAATACACTTGTTTTGAAGAACTATTTTATATGTGAAAATACAGTTGTCCTATAACAACTTTTAGGGCTTAGCCTCTTGTAACTACCATGAAAGGGTTCTCTGCTTACCTACCAGGGCTGGTGAACTTTAAGGGAATGTCATAAGAAGTGGTGGATGCGTTCCCTCCTCACCGAAGACAGTATCAAATTTAAATGGCAAAAGCATTAAGTAAACGTGGATGCTTTGTTTAAGTAGACCCTTAAAAGCACACAGCATAAGAACCCAGGAGAATGTTTTTAAAGTAATATGACTTCCAGCTATAAAACTAACAGTGCATTTGCTATCCAAACACCTAACCATAGAGAGTTAACGCATCCAGGCAAACTGTAAACCCTGGTATAGCTCACAGGACTTCCACCAATCCTTAAACCCACGAACTCTGCAGTCTCCTTAACTTTGCGCCTACCGAGGAAGTCCTGACTTTGGGCTGAGAGTTGGTAGGGATGGGGCTCAACAAATCCCTCCACCAAAACCCTGCAGCCACCTCTTTCTCTTCGTTTTCAGCACTTCAGCAGCAGGGTCAGGGTGTATTATGCCCGAGCTCCCCTCCCCAGTGGGCAGGCACTTCGGGTGCTTTTTCCCAGTCTGCAGCACCCTCCCAGGACATAGGGCACCAGGGGACTGGTGCCGCGTCCCCTCCCAGCCCTGCGTACCATTTAGCTGGTTGTAGACCACTTCTTCCAGGTGGTCCAGGCGCTGCAGGATGGACTCCCTGTCGGCCAGGCTGCCCACCTTGGCGCCGCGGCTCCTGGCCCGGCGGTCCGCGCTCCGGACGATCTGCACCAGCTCCTGGGAGCGGTCCTGGATCCTGCAGTAGACGGAGAAGAGGATGATGCCCACGAAGACCAAGATGTTCACCGTCAACAAAGTTTTGATTTTCCGTGCCACCGCCATGGGAGCCGCCGGCGCGGTGGCGGAGGGCACATCAAGGCTCGGCGGCCGGCGGCCTGGCGGCC